>KK503017.1:0-23080 GCA_000688735.1 Glossina austeni | reverse complement strand
AGAAACACTCATACACATTACTGTTTGCGCAGACTTGACAGCATTAAGCAAAACGGCACTCAGTGTCCTTTTTTTCTCACGGTATTTACGCTATGATATCATGTTTGCTGTTTACCACACTCATTAGTATTTACCTAACTACCTAAGAGATCTAGGTATGTTGAGTGATTTTTTTCTTGTTCTTGTTGTTTATAATAAGTTCTTCTTCCTTTTTTTTTTTTTGTAATATTTTGAGTGTTATTGCGTTTTATTTTTTCATTATTATTATTATTATTATTATTATTATTATTTTTTTGTTTAACCGAGACTTCCCGCAGTTCCGGTGCTATGATAGCCGCATGTTAAACTGTTATGATATCAATTCTGATAAATTAGCATATTTGAGGTTTACGGTTCTGGTTTGAGTGCTTGCGTGTATGTTGATCTGCGTGTTGATTGACCCTCATCCACTGCTTCATATTCATGTTTTTTCAGTGTCCCCCTTATAGCATTTTAACTCATAATAAAATTGTTGTTGTTCTTATATACATATATATATAGTGTTTTTGGGTATTTTATGGCGACGTTTTGATGCTAATATCACTGCGTGGATGTATTAGGCGAATTTTTGTTACGTTACGAGCAAAGCTTAACCAATTTGAGTGCTTCAAGTAATTGTTTGTATTGTGTGTGAGTGGCAATACTGCAACTGAATTTAAGACACTGCAAATGCGATTTCCATTAGTTAGCTAAGTTTTTCTGGAGCCCGGAAATGACCTAAGGTTTTCTATTTAAAAATATTAAGATTCTAAGCTTAGTAATTTTGCCTAAGTGCAACTAGGTTCAAGAGGCTGAAATATTAATTACAGAGCAGTATTAAATTTTACTAAGTTTGATGATGACCGCCTGAGTGCCGCGTGGGCAAAGGATCTCGAGTAATAACTCAATGACC
Organism: Glossina austeni; assembly: GCA_000688735.1. Taxonomy (NCBI): domain Eukaryota; kingdom Metazoa; phylum Arthropoda; class Insecta; order Diptera; family Glossinidae; genus Glossina; species Glossina austeni. The sequence goes on along the minus strand of KK503017.1, from coordinate 22,149 downwards.
GTGGGTTGAAATTTTAAGTACGCTAGAGCTTTCAATAAATCCGATGATAGCTTTAGATGCCAGTGCTTTAAGACTTAGACTTTACTCTACAAATTTGCTTCTCGGGTTATATTAATAATAAGAATAATAATAAGAGAACTAAGTTTGAGAGAGTTTTGAAAACATTATCTGAAATAATTACTCATGTCTAACGTTTGTAGATCTATAGAACATTTTAGTCTTTTGCAAATAATGTCGAGACGTTGGTAATTAATTGTTTAATTAATGGACAATTCTAAAATGCACTTTTGTATTAACCTAGCTAGGTTAAGCCCCTGCAATATTTTAAACTGATTACTCCTTCTAGGACGATGTTATAAAATAATCTCACATTTTCTTTTTTCCAGTTAACTAACTGTCAAATATGACTCATTGAGTCGATTTATGTAATACTGAACAATGAAGGTGCAACGACTCTTTATTATTCCATCGATCGAATATGCACTACGGAAATACTAATAGGTAAGATTGACTAAATAATGTGGTCAGATATTTTGAACTTATATGCAAACATATTTATATACATTCTAGATATATATTTACCATTAGCGTAAGAGTCTAAATCGATTTAGTCATATTAGTCCGTCTGTCCTGCTGTTAAAAGCAACCCATGATCGAAAAATTTAAGGAGGAAAGGTGAATATTAATGCCTATATACTCGGGTTATGTCCATAGATGCTGTTTTACAAACAAACCTGCACGTTTCCAAGATATGAGTGGCCACATGTGGTTTTACATGGTTCGAGATTATATGGTGTTGTATGCCAACGTGTTCATATAGATCCTGTAGTTATATTTTTAATAAGCGTAAGAGTCTAAATCGATTTAGCGACATCAGTAACTCTGTCCGGCTGTGAAAAGCATCCTATGACTGCAGAATTTGGGATACAGAGGTCAATATTAACGCCTACATGCTCAGATTATGTCCACAGATTATGTTTTACAAAGAACGTGCGCAGGTACAAGGTATGGAGGGCCACATATGTTTATACATAGTTAAAGATGAAATAGAAGTTTACACAAATGTATTTATAAACAATCCAGCGACATAAGAATCTAAATCGATTTAGTCATATTAGTCAGTCTGTCCTGCTCTTAAAAGCAGCCCACGATTGCAGCATTCAAGGTAGAACGTTGAATGTTAATGCCTATATACTTAGATTTTGTCCATAGATCCTCTCTTACAAGAAGCATGAACAAGTCCAAGATAAAGATCTAAAATCCGCCATTAGGCGAAAAATTGTGTGTTTATTTTACATTTTTTTGCTTTCAATGTTTCCTAGTCATTAACTTCCTTGCTGTTATTTGGCTGTACCTTTACTATTTTCGCATATGTGAAAAAAATTTCAGAAATTTCTTACTTTAGAAGCCTATAGCAATTATGGCAACTCTTTTTTGTAAAGAAGAGACCTTCAAGCAAGAGAGCAGTAGAGCAAAAAAAAAATCAATGATCGCACTCATCAAGGTTTTGTGTTGCGCTCTCCTTTTTTTTTTATTAATTTCAGATAAAAAAAAAAAAACAGGCGCTAAATTTAAATTGAAAGGAGCTTCTGAATTCGATTTCCATAGTTTAGTAGTCTTTCTTAGTCTACCGGTCTTTCCATAGTTTAGTATGCAAAGCTAAGCTATTATAATATACTTAGAACTTCCGTTTAAAACTTACTCTACACATGCAGACAGAGGCTTTGTTATATATTGTAGAAAAAAAAAAAAAACAAAAAAATTTCAATAATTTCCCACACTAGAGAAATCATAATAAATTTGATGCATAAAATATTTAAATGCAATCATAATTTAATAAATGCTTCTTGACATGTATGCCTTTGCGCTTCTGTTCATTTTAACCCTGATTTGAGTTTTTCATCGTTAATGCCCTACAAATATATGTCTGTACGCCTTATGCCGCAATTTGTTTTAGGGGCAAGTCATACTAGTCACGACTTCTTACAACTTTTTTTCTTTTTTTTTTTTTTCCTTTTTACACGTTCATACGTCTGAGTGCTTATGAAATTATGAGTGCGTTATGTGCATAATTCAAGGTGTTTGATCCTGCTGAGTATTTCATAAATATATGCGATACTCTTTATTAAGGGAAGAACTTTAGGTTTAAAAAAAAAAAAAACTAAAGCCACTGAAGTTATATCGCGACAGAGGCTTTTAAGAGAAAATAAAGCAACAAAATTAATCTTAAACAATAAAAATTCATAATAAGTGGTTTGCGTTTATGATTATTAGGATATTTAATGTAGAAATCGTGTGTAATAATGAAGTAATATTCAAGTTTTTTCCACCATGCAGATATGGGAAAGAACTATTATGCGAGAGAGAAACTTTAGTTGATGAAAATCAACTTTTTTTTTTTTTCAAAAAGGCGTTAATTATAGGAAAATACAAACATAAAATACAAAAATGTCTATTTACTGAAATGCTTTTTAAAATCTAAGAAAATTAGTTTCACATATAGTCAACTTGAAGATTTTCAATGCGATTGTTTCGATTGCCCATTTTTGCCGAACTTCTTCGATTTCGTTAAAGGAATAGAAGGAAGAATTTCTGCAATTTTGATTTAAATTCTCTGTTTAATGTCAATTAAGCAAAGGAACTAAGGACACACTATAAAATGATTTTAAAATAATTTTCCAAGCACCGCTTAGGTTAACAGTTATTCTGTTATTGTAAAGCCCAAAGATATTCAAATATTTCCCGATCAATGAGAGAGTATTTACTCCTTCCTCTATCTCTCTCTTATGCAAAATCTCAAAATGATAACGATATATAACGATATATAAACTTAACTTTTATGGATCGCAGTTTTCATTTTCAAAGTTTACAACACAACTTCTTTCAAGCTGGTAGCAGGTTCCATTAACTAATGATAAAAAGCGTAACGAAAAACCTGTAAACTATTAATGTTATCCTCTGATGTACGTTCTCGGTCACGGTAAGATGGCTAGCTCTAATTGGATATATCAAAAATCGTATCGATCGATTAATTCATGCCCAGACAATTCAAAAGACTGCCAACGGAGCTGAAAATAGTTTTCTTATTTGCTTATAATCACCGATATAAAAACCCGACACAGATTCTGAAAGCAAATTTTTTTTTTTTTTGAATTCATTAATCAGGGGATGGCCCCTGACCGTGTAACACGGTGACGCCCAGAAAGAAGAAGAAGTAAAGAAAGCGACTGCTATAGGGAAGTGCCCGCAGCCTAGTTGGTCTGTGAGCCCAATCGGCAAGTATTACGATTTTTATTATTATCGGCTGAACACTTTCTATATCTCCGGCCAAAGTAAACTCTACCGCACTGAAATTTGAAACCGCGAATACTGACTTGCTAGTCGCCGTTCTTACCTACTCGGCGGCTCTTGCAAACGATGTTGATATAGAATTACTTTACAGATATTTCCAGAATTGCCAGCTAAGTGGCTGTACATTATTTTTTCTTCGGTCCCTCAATCTTTAGGGCGTACCCTAAACCAAGGGTGTATAGTCAGCAAATCTTTGCTTAATTGCAAAAGTTTCTGTTCAAGAAATAGGTTTCGTCGGTGCCGGTACAGCTTTGCACTGAAAGAATCGTACGTACTATGTAATTATCTTAAACACTATTCTAGGACTTAACCGATTAAAACTTTGAATCAATTAGATTTGAAAGATCCTTTTTGAATGCCTATACTATCCATATACTATGATCACTAGATTATACTGTTAGTGCAGCTTCTCGCAGATTTTAAAACCGCCGGCACGTACTACTCTTTGGATAGTTTTTGAACGAAAGCTGGCAGCTTCAGCAATATTTTCGTTCATCTTTGAAAAGCTAACATTGTGCTGCTTGTTAATCCCTCCTAGAATTTCACTAAAGTCTCGTAGAGTAACTTTCTTTGGTCGATTAGTTGTGGGTTCACTTTCGGTGTTGATGTTGCTGTTGAATTTTTATTTTTTTCATTTTGGATTTTCCTTAACGCACCTTAACTTTAATAATTTCCATATTTCTCTCTATTAGATTCGTTGCCATTTCATTAAATTCGTGCTGAAACTGACAATTCTTACAAATATGAATGTTTTAGAACAAAATACAAAGCAAGTCAATGCCCTCTCACTAAAGACGAAACATTTGCTATCACATTAAAGATGTAAAGAAACTGGTACATGCTTCGCAAAGGGTTACTTAACATAATATAAGTCAATGCAGATTGTTAATCTTCCCTTAACAAACTTCTATTCCTTACTATTCAATCATTTCTTTAGTATTTTTCACCTAATTAGAACATCATTCCCCTGTTAGATTCGGTCAAGGAAAAAGCTTTCAGGATTGTTCCCAATGCCACCTGGCTTTAGACTAGCGTAACGTGAAAAATCCCTTAACATATTTTTGTTTTATTTATTTATTAACTAATTGCAAAGCCATAGGCCTTTTGTACAGTTACTAAATACATCTCATGTGCAAAAAGCATCAAAAACGTAAGTGATTTTACAAGTGAATTGAATGGCTGCAAATGTAATCATTTTGCTCCATAGACTCCCTAATTTCCCACCAGCAATAAACTGTATATTATAAGTTCGATAATGTGGTGAATTTTCTTCTAAACGTATATAAGGAATCATCGAAAGATACCACACTTGGTGGCAATGTATTCCTATACCGAGCTGCGCAGGCACTAAAAGATCGCTTAGGTGGTGAATTATAAATACGTGGTATTAATATGAAAGAGTTTCCAGTAGTTCTATTAACCGGCTAGGGCATCGAGATCAAATGATTTTGTAGATGTCGATAAATAATCTAAATTATAGGTAAAGGAGAATTTTAAAAAAGCATGAACGAAAAAGGAGATGCGATATCTCTGAGTTCAACATATAATAGCGTTAATAGGGTTATATAGGGTTAACAATACGTTGGAGCCTATCTAAATTATACGATGGGCAACTAGAAAAGACACAGTAGTTAACACGCGCGATGAGGTGCAGATACAAATTTGGATTGTACAGTTGTCGCAGCGTAAGACAAATTTTAGCGGGCATATTGTCTATGTGGAAGCCAGAGTTGCGTTTACGATCAAGGGTTACCCCGGGACATCGCATTTCACAGAATCAATTGAATACTCAGTTATTTTAATATTCATATTAAATGGCCCGGCTCGGGAAGAGATGAGCACTAAGGCTTTAGTCTTACTAGAGTTAATGCAAAGCATATTATCTAACATGCAAGAGTTAACGTTTGCTTGCATGAGTTAATGTTAATATTGTTTTCAAACGAACGCAAATTATTTGCATTATCTTTATAGATCGGAAAGATGTCATCTGCATATGCAAAAAAGATGCAGTCGTTACCAAACACATTCCCAAGGGCATTTACAAAAACATTAAACAATAGGAGGTCCAAAATGGAGTCTTGCGGAGTCTTGAGGTATGCCAGACATAGTCTCCATGACGGAAAAGTGTAATCGTTCATAGAAACAAATTGTTTTCCATTTGAAATACATGACCCCGTAAGCTTACAAGCATTTCGGGAAAGGTGGAATTTTTCAATTCAATTCGTTAACAAGCTTGGTGCTCTGTCTGGTAACTCTGTCCAACTCTGTCCAAGCTTTTGTTAATCAAGAGAGAGAAGAAAACTGCTCATCGCAACATTAATGGAGTCCATGACGGAAATTAAAAATTTTGAGGTACTACGTCCTAATCGAAAACCGAACTGGCCATCTTCCAGGCACTATTGTTATTCAAGTACGAATCAAGTTCTCATCTTATGGAATTGTTGCGGAACTGAAAATACATAAGAAGCAGTTTTGAATGGTTAGTAAGTTTATAGGTCGATTGGACCATTTCTTCTTTTTGTTTTTAACTATTTTGTAAAAGTGAAAAACTTGGTCAATAACTCTCTATCTAATTTAGATAGCGTGGTGTAGATTAGTTGAACTGAAACATAATAGGTAGACTTTAGTTTAGCCCAATAACACGACTTATTTAAGCAAGAACTAAGAGGTTTATTAGCTCGTGCAAGCATTTAGATGATAAAAGTAATATTTCGACTCTCAATTAGTTGAAAATTCTTCAGCCGCTGGTGGTATCCATAGAAAAAAGGTTTCAAGAGGTTTGAAAAAGTGATTGAGCAAACAGCTGGGTGAACTGACTTTATACGGGGCTCAGTAAGTTCTGCGAAGAGAGCCTTTTCCTCTAAGGACTTTGCTGCATGATCATCGAGAACAATTAGAGGCTTTGCGCAGACTGAGTAAACGGCTGAAAAGGAAGTCCTTATTTTCTTGAGTGACTTCAATTCATTCAGAGATTTGAAAAATTCTGCAAAGTGAATCCTATTTTGCTAAAAGTACTCTAAGCAGCGTGTTCGTTAAAAGCAGTACGTCCTGGAAGAATGGTCAGAAGCTGGGCCTAAGAGGAGACACCCGATTGTTCGTCTTTTTTCTACCTATCGTAGTTTAGCTTTTTTTTTAATATGAAAACCGTTAGTTTCTTCGAACTATCTTTTATTAAGAATCTTCGCTAGGATTACCTCCGTGAGCAGATAACATAAGACAAATGAAATACTGTGTAATGTTTCCAAGGAACAGAGTGCTTAATGTAAAATGTGAAATATTAATATAACTACAATGGTCAACGATATCGATGTCGAAGTAATCATTTTTCACTTCTCTTTACACAAAATTGATGCTGAAGCCATAGCTCATGTACAATGACTTAAGCCAAGTAACGATCTTTACAAAGATTCCCTCTACAATAAATTTTATCTAAGAAAAAATATAAAATAAATAAATGCCACAGTTACATAATGAATTTGCCACACTTCTGATATGAAGACATTGGCTAACAATAACAGTTACACTAGATACGAAAAGTAATGTCTCCTAAATGTAACGGTCACAAATGCAACGGACAAGGCGCCACAATGCATACCCAAAAATCAACACAAAACACATACCAGGCACATGGGAAACGGCTGCGAAAATATTATATCAATGAAAATTCCTTAAGACGGGGCATGTGCCAAAGAAAAACAATTTCAAAAAACTAATAGCACAATAGCTGAAATCGTTACACTGGCACGTAACTGTATGTAATGATGTTGACTTCAGGACAGCTGCTGTTATTTCATTTAATCTCTCTTTTTCTCTTCAAAAAGTACAGACTTTCTTCATATCAGACCTTGTATGTAAAAGCATTTAAAGGGATAAATTCTTAGTTACGCATGCGCGTGTTACTTAAAGGATTTTCAAAGGGTTTTAATTTATCGCTTGTTTAGAAAGAAGATTAATCGCTTATCATAAGAGGAGGGGATAAATAATTCTGCTTACTAACAAAACATGAGCATAACCGCATACGTCGATTGTGCTAAGTTATTAAGCCATTAAAATAAACAAATATTTCACTTTTAAAATCAATTTTCGATCCTTTTTTTTTTTTTTTCTTTTGAGAAAGCTATTCATTCATTTACGGCTTAAAGATATTAATTTTACCTAAACTTAACCTTGAAGACAATTAATAACAATTAAGATATGTGGGGCTGGATGTTGCCGGCAGTTGAGGAGAGCCGACCCTGACATAATGAAGAATTATTCATTATTACCTATGGTCTCCTATAACATCACACAATCCGATAGTTGCATACTAATCAGAATTAGCTACTCTGCCAGTCTTTAAAATCGGTCTTACGGTATCTTTCAAAAAATAAGCGATCACATGTTTTAAAGTCTTTGTTTACTCTCTATGAAATTTTTTAAAAGATTCTAATGCTTCCGTTCATTTTCCGGCTAACTTTGATCGAGATTTTTTCTTACCAACCAACCAATCAAATCCGAGTCAATAATCGTGGTTGTGAAGTGTGTGTTACACGTATTGATACCCAGAAATGGTTGATTCTCACTGCTCTTAATGGTACACGGCCTCCAATGATTACTACCGATGCCATATCCCGTTTCTGGTGGTGCTTCTTAAATTTATTCGCCTGCGAATTAAGATCGCAGTTGACTGAATTAGCCAGCTATATATAGCGACTCTGTGCGATCTGATGTGATATCATTGAAAGGATTACTTATTTTTCTACTCTGTGAAAACAAAAGTATTATTGTTCCTAAGGAATCGTTGCCGAGATTGCAAATATCTTAATAATTGACAAGAATTCTCATCTAATTTTCAATTTTTGTGGGCACAACTTCAATTTCCTATGATGATCAGTTTTTGGGCAGAAAAAGAATATTCTTAGAAATTCCAACTTTTGCGAATTGTTTTGATCAGGTACTTCCATTCTTACGTACCTGCAGAAGAGCAGGGCCACAGAGCGCATAGACCATAAGTACAAAGCAACAAGAAGTCGTGCTGCCCTCGAAAAAGCTCAGTTAATTTTTACCTGATTTTCGCTTATAAATAATTAGTGAGAACTTTTATTAAGATAGCTTAACTTTGTTTGCTGTAAGCCAAGCTTCGCCCAAAAAAAATTCCAAAAAATCTCAGATTATCGACGATCGATGTGCAAATTCTTTCATCTTAATTGCGTTTCAATTGCAGCGACTTCTAATTGTAGCAGTACATGCATTGCTCTCGTAAACTCCTCAAAGCCATAACAAATTACAAATGATTTGGTCGACAAAAGATGGCCTTCACAGCCAAACAATCTTTTATTTGCCTAATACGAAGCACAATCTTTGTAATGCTGTAGTATTTTTGTAAGTACAACTAAATATCATCTTGAAATTGAAAAATCGTAAGGAATGGCGAGAGCCAGATATGTACTAGACCTTAGAGTAGTTAGTTAAGTATTTTATCTATCATGCCCATAAAACGTAAGTGAAAATTAAGAGAAATCTAACCATAATTTCCATTCTCGTTTGTTTGTCTATGCATGTAGCAATTAAAGTCAATGAAACTTTTCCCACGTCCTGCAAAGGTTACTGCTTTTTTAAAAACAGTAGATGCTTGTAAAATCCATCTACCTTTACTTATACCCTTATCGTACGTAACGTTTACCTTTACCACCCCTAATGTTGTTAGAAGTACAGTACGGCAGTTAATGCATTCCTATAGAGTGGTTACCACCAACACATCACCCATATGAAAACAAAAGATCATTGGTAGTCGTTGCCGTACAGACTTTTAAGGATCACCACGCAATTCATCATTTACACAAGGTAAAGTCGTCAATACGAGTGAAAACTTTTTCTCACGATCACTTTTGTACAAAGGTAAATGTATGCGTGCAGGCATATTTGAAACCACGTGCAAAAGGGGGAAGGCAGCCATTTGATGACGACGGCAAACTCACCACCAAAGTCTTTTTTTGTATGGACATTGCGACGCTGGAAAACACAAACCGCGTTATGCGGAAGGAACTTAAGGAAGTTTTTTTTTGTTTTTTTTTTGTTTTTTTTTTTTGGCACGGTTGACAGAGCACGTTTAAAGGACAACGGACGCGAAATAAAGACGCCCTTATTTACGTATATTAAAAATCCTTTACAACTATGGGAATGTTTGTGTATTTATTTTAAATATATCGGCATTTATTTATTTGCTTTCTTTTTCAAAGACCACGAAATCTTTCAATACAATCATCATACTATGGGAATGTTATTGAGCTGCAACACTTGCGTGTAGAAGGGAGAATCATAATAATTATGACAATCATGGGACAAACGGTAACCGAAAACCAAGATTATAGGGGGAGGATAATGTAAATGAGGCGAACTGTATATCTATAAGTAAATGCGCTCGTCAAAGCTAAGACAAGATTCATAGGAACTAAGTGACGCAACAATGCTAATGTAAAAAGAGGGGAGATAAGTATGCTTAGCAGACAAAATTATGACATTAATAAATATCGCACGAATTCGAAAAGTAGACAGAAGTAGACTGACTGACTGTAAGATTGATTGAGAACATCAACGATGAAATAAAATCCATTCTATGCAGGATGTGAACATTACGCGTAACCGAATATATTATGAGAAGAGCTTCTTTAAATATTTCAACTTAAATTACTAATCATTAAGGTAAACCTAAAAACTAATTCCTTGCCCAAATCTTTAAAGCGGAAAATGTCTTAAACGTTACGAGAAAAGTAGAGCAACATTCTTAGCCTCGATCTGAACACCGAGTAACAAAAATTTGGCAAAAAGAAAGTTGGGTGTTTCGCTGCCACATAATAAGATTGGTAAAAATTTACTCAATCCAATTGCTATTTTCGAATATCTACTGGTGTGCTGGTTCCAAAATTTACCGCATAATGATAATGAAAGAAAAAAAAGGGAAATATTACCGTGTGAACAAAATCTTAATTAAAACGAAGAGGAGCCGTTGCATACCGCAGTAACTTTGTGATGTGCACTTATTAGAAAGGCAAGGTGATCTCAACACCCCATCAGCATGGCAGCTTTGGATGTTCGTCATGCGCAAAGTGATTTTGGTTCGAGAGAAACGGTAGAGACCTGTCAACGGAATGAGTACCGCAGGCAACACCAATTGCAATATTTGAGATATTTTGATGAAATCTGGCACACTGACGTGTTTTCACCCAAGGACAAACGGCTTGGTCCAGTTTTTGTAATTTTGAAAATTTCAAAAACTCGTTATGTAACAGTATTTCCACATTCTAACTTGACACGAAAAGTTTGAATCGGCTGAGGGAATCTTTTGAACCTCTTCTTATGCAGCCGTTCTTGCGAACATTGAATCTTCATATACTAAAAACGTTTAATTTTCAATATTACATCTTGTGGTGGCTGTGGTTGCCCCCAAAATCGCGGGAACATTAAATATTTGAGGTGTTCGATAGGCCTCGCCCTCGCCATCAAAGGGAAGGGCATGCCATACACATGCCCTTGATGTGGAACTGCTTGGGAGCCTCCCTGCTCCCAGCGGAGCGTGAGTGACGCTTTCTCACTCCGTGTGCCATCGGGCACCGTAAGATTACGCCTCCACGGCAGGAACCTACGTTAACCCCCTGTCACACATTACATCTTGTAGTTGCTAGTTCTAGTTGTAGTGCTAGTCCTGACTGCTGGGTACGGCCCTTCGGGGAGTCTCGTGGTCGCTGTGGTTTTCATCATTCCTAAAGCGAATAATTAGAGGGAACGATACACATCAGCATTCTCCAGAGTGAGTTTATTAAGCTGTACACAATAAACAAATGTGGTACTCTAGCTGCAGTTGTGGCTTCTAGTTTATACGGATTGTCTAATTTTTTGGAGGACGTCAGTGACGCACGAGTAGCCCGCATGTCATCGAGCGGTACTCACATTAAACCAAAGGAACATATATTACATCGTGGAAATTGGCTCATCAGAGTAAAGTGATTAACAAACCGACCTTAACGAATTTAAAGAACTTATGGTTCCATGATCTATTGCAACTGCTGCTACGTTGACAACTTAATTCGTCAAAAACTATTAGAGAAAATATCGCAAATTAACATTAAGAGAAGCAGTTGAATTTTCGACGCCAACGAGAAATCATCTCATATTCATATTAAGTTATTATAGACTATAAGATTTCATGTATGTGTTTTTATATAAAATAATGAATACCGATTGCTACGATGTTGAGTAACAAAGAATTTTAACAGAGAAATGTTTTCTACTTTGAAACGAAAAAAATGCTTTCATTAATATGCAGTTAACGTTGCTAGTAATGTTATTTGACACACAAATCGTGAAATGACTTTTCGCACACTCCTAGCCTCTTAAATATGAATGCGATTTAGTCACTTTTATTCTTTTTGGTTTCGTTTATTTTTTCTTTATTGAGAACAATAAAATATTTTAACATAAGCCAATTATTAATTTATTTACAAAAGTTAACTAAAATTAAGTAAACTTTAATTTTCTTTTAAAACTGCGAACTTGGTATCTTTGTTATTTTATTGGCAACAAAAAAAAATAGAAAAATAAAACGGTAAAGACTTCGCATGGATGAAAATAGACGCTGTACCTACCATATAAGAATCGACGATTATCTAAAAGGGAATACAAATCAGTACACTTCTGGTAATCAAATTCTAGCTCTATTAATTTTTTATTTTCAATGGCAAATTAAGAAAATAAATAATAATAAAGAGAAAAACTTGGCTAAAGTAAATATCCTTCAATTTCAAGGTAAGAAAAATATGAAAAGATCGCAGAAAAATTCAATTTTTTAAACATGAAATTAATTTATTTTAGATATATTGGAAAATTATATGAAAATTACGAAACAACACCTTAATAAGAAATATGCAGCAAAGTAAATTTTACTCTCAGAAATAGAATTTTATTACTCTCAGCTTACTTTAGCGTCTTCATAAGGAATGTATGGGAAAGTAAATGTTACTCTCAGAAATGTCTTATTAATAAAGTGAATAGGGAGAGTCAGATAAAATGAAGCAGAAGTCGTCAAACTTCCTATTAGTTTATGATATGAATTCCATCGGATCGTTTCGGGGAATTTTCCTAACATATAGATACAACTGCAGGATAAAAAATTTCCATTTATCAAATTTATGTAGCAACAAAGCATTTCGTTGTTTACTTTTTAATAAGATGTGAGACCAACTTGTTAAAACCCGGTAATATGAATGAGTTCGATCTAAACCTGCCCTTAATTCTGCTCTATAATTTCAACGAGTTATTTATGACTGTTTGCTAATATCAAGAACGTTCAGCCTTAGCAATATCATCAAAGAGCGGAATGTTATTTTTACATCGAGATTGTTTTACCGCGTATAATATATTGAAATATCTTTTCGCACAAAAATTTGGTGCCTCATTTAGTATCATATGCTTTCAAATTATTATTATTATTAATATTCTAATAGCTCTTTTACTAATATGGGGTTGATTTTACTATCCTAGTTCGTTACATAAGAATCGTTAAATGATCCACATCATATGTATTTATAAGTACTTTAAAATTCCACTGTTTTAAATAATGTCCACATATTCTGAATAATGTCCACAAGTATCTCTCCACAGACCATCTAAAATAAAAGGCCTTCAATGGTTTCTTTCATTTTTACTTATTTGACAATAAACATGACAATAAAATTGCCTTGTTTTACTTGCGTTTTAACAATAATAATAAAAGAAAGCAAAACTATTTTTTTTTTGTACAAAAGCTTGAAAAGAAATGCTTTTGTTTCACTTGCATTTTAAGAATAAAAATAAAATAAAGTATGATTGTTTTTTTTTTTTAGAAAATTTTGAAAAAACGGTGCTGGCAATACTGTAAGTAAAGAAGAGAGATTAAGAGAATAAAAGTTAAGTGATTGTTAAATTGCATTTACAGCAGCAGTTAAAAATTGTTAATGCAATTCTTGTCGTGTTCGTTAATAGTACAAAACATAAATTAAATATGACTAATTTTCTAAGAAAATAATTAGCATTATGGTAAAGGTAATTTAGAAACCAGATGTTCGCTAAATGACCTCAGTAACATATGTTGAACTGGGAGTTCTAGGTACACAACATTATGCAAATTTACTCATTCTCGGGTTTATATATTATTCGAGTACAATTTTTTTTTTTTTTTGGAAATAAAAGGAGAATTTCCACGTTTGCTTAAACTTTATTAAAAATTTAATTTTAGCTAATTTATATTAACATAAAGAATTTCTTCTTCATTAAAGAACACACCAAATATTTATATTGATTTCAACATATGCAACACATTTATTTGAAGAAGAGTGCATTTCAGTTTATAGAGAAATATTCATGGAGACTTGTGAAGAGATAGCTATAGCAAGCTTGTGTAATTTTAATGTAAAATTCCATATATACGTCTCTTTTACTCTCACAGCTAAAGAGAGTAGATTAATTCGGCTTTGAGATTTACTTCGTTTAGGTTTGGAGAGCAAACACTAACAAAACACATTAAATAGAAGCAAAATATTGCAAGCCATTGTATTGTAAAGATATAACGCTTGTGGAAAATAACAAAATACCGAAAAATATTAAATGTAAACGAAAGAAAAAAGGAAATTTTTTCCTGTGTGTAAAACAAAGAGAATAAGCAAAAATAGGTGTGACATGAAGAAATGAAAATTGTGTGTTTATTTTGGAGAATTTTATGTGAAATTTATTTTGACAAAAATTAAAAGTTGTCGATAATAAAAATTTAAACTAAGAAGAAATAAATAAATAAATAAAAGCCTTCGAATTATTTAAGATAACTAACTAATTGGAGAGCACGAGGAAAAAGCTGTCTATTACTATAAAGAAAGAGAAAATATTGCTTTTACTCAAGTAAAGAGTCGAATTTATGCCCGTGCGTGTTTGAGAGTGTATACAAGCGCAATAATTTAGAGGAAGGGAAAAATTAGTAGTTTACTTAAGAAAATGCAAAGTCCACGTACAAATGCTGTTAATGGAGCTATATCATCACTGCCCAGCACATTGGCTCAGCTAGCTTTAAGGGATAAGCAGCAACAGCCACCGCCGCCTGTTCCGCACTCGTTGCCGACAAGTGTATTGAGTAAAGCGGCTTCTCTGCAGCAGCAACAACAACAGCAACATCAGATGAGTACAATGAACGGATCCGGAGATGTGTCATCGAATAGTGCAGGCCACAATGATTCGAATAAATTGACAACGGAATTGCAAGAAAAAGAGCAACAGAATCAAATGCAACAGCAAAAGCAAAAGCCACCGTTACCAGCGCGTCAAAAGCCTATGGAAATAGCGGGTTATGTTGGCTTTGCAAATTTGCCCAATCAGGTGTACCGCAAGGCTGTTAAAAGAGGCTTCGAATTCACTTTAATGGTGGTCGGCTGCAGCGGTTTGGGCAAGAGTACTCTTATCAATTCCATGTTCCTAACGGATGTCTACAACAGCGAACAATATCCGGGACCTTCTTTAAGGAAAAAAGAAACAGTTGGCGTAGAAGCTACAAAAGTCTTGATGAAAGAGAACGGCGTTAATTTAACTCTAACAGTAGTGGATACGCCTGGTTTCGGGGATAGTGTAGATAACACGAATTGCTGGGTTCCAATATTGGAGTATGTGGATAGC
Organism: Glossina austeni; assembly: GCA_000688735.1. Taxonomy (NCBI): domain Eukaryota; kingdom Metazoa; phylum Arthropoda; class Insecta; order Diptera; family Glossinidae; genus Glossina; species Glossina austeni. Next base: position 7,128 of record KK503017.1, on the reverse strand, counting down.
AAATACGAAGAATATTTAACAGCTGAATCGCAGGTTTATCGCAAGCAAATACCTGATAATCGAGTACATTGCTGTTTGTATTTCATTGGACCCACTGGTCACGGCTTGCGTCCGCTCGACATAGCTTGCATGCAGTCATTATCAGATAAAGTAAATTTGGTGCCTGTTATAGCCAAAGCGGATACTATGACTCCGGACGAGGTGCATTTATTCAAGAAACAAATTCTTAACGAGATAGCGCAACATAAAATCAAGATATACGATTTCCCTTCAACTATAGAAGATAACGCCGAAGACTCGAAAACGAATCAAAATTTGCGAAATCGTGTACCTTTTGCGGTAGTGGGTGCTAACACCATTGTCGAGACCGCTGATGGCAAAAAGGTAAGAGGGCGCCGCTATCCTTGGGGCTTAGTCGAAGTGGAAAATTTAACTCACTGCGATTTCATAGCGTTACGTAATATGATAATACGAACGCATCTACAGGATTTGAAAGATGTGACTAATACCACGCACTACGAGAACTATCGTTGCCGCAAGCTATCTGCTTTGGGCGTGGCGGATGGCAAAGCTCGTTTATCTAATAAAAATCCTTTGACCCAGATGGAAGAAGAAAAGCGGGAACATGAATTAAAAATGAAGAAAATGGAAGCAGAAATGGAACAAGTTTTCGAAATGAAAGTCAAAGAGAAAATGCAAAAACTCAAAGATTCCGAATTGGAATTAGCCAGACGTCATGAGGAGCGCAAAAAAGCCTTGGAATTGCAAGTACGAGAACTTGAGGAGAAGCGACGTGAATTTGAGCGCGAACGCAAAGAGTGGGAAGAAGCCAATCATATCACCTTAGAGGAATTGAAAAGACGTAGCTTGGGTGCTAACAGCAGCACAGATAACGCCGATGGTAAGAAGGAGAAAAAGAAGAAAGGATTATTTTAAGTTCGAAAATAAAAGAACAGAAAAAACCAAACGCTCTTAAAAAACGATAACAGCAGCGAATAGCAGTATTTTTTTAACTTTACTTTCTTAACTTTTTTTAAAGTTTAATATTTACTTGAAAAAAAAAAAAATCACAACCATTTACATTTAATTTTATTAAGGTCTTCATTTTTCAAACCAAAAAAAAAAAACAAAAAAATCTTTAGTAACTGAAAAAGTTCTATCATTTCCCAGGAAGCTAGCAATCTAAGCTCGGGCATTAAAACAAGTTATTTCAAATAAAACATTTTAAAATAAAAAATAGTTGAATAAAAATACTCAAAACCTACAGGCAATCTGCATGGATTATAAAAATGACGAATAATAACGAAAATATATTCTCAAAACAGAAATTGCAAAATAATCTCCAAAAAATCATTTAAAAGAAATCATGAATGTGAATATAGTTAAAAGAAACAAACAAGAAAAAAAAAAAAAAGAAAAAAAACCTTTATGAGTCTTCTTTTTCCTTAAGTTGTGTTTTTAAAAATCTAGTGGAACAAAATTACGTTAATTAAAAATATTAAAACAAAAAGACAAGAAACTTGAATAAGCTTAGTGTTCGTTAGAATAGGCGCTCTTAATAACTTTTTTATATATTAAGTCTCTAGTTAGCTTTGTTAACCTCCTACTATATCCGTATAAGTTATATACCGATATGTATATGTAACGACATAAAACCGATAATGAAAAAGAAAAAAATTGCAATCGTATCTATATTTAAAAATTAATTTAAAAACAAATTATTGCTCACATTTATTAATAATAATAATAATAACAACAACAAAATATATATATCACACCAATACAAGATAATTTGTAAAGAAGAAAGAAGCAAAAAAAAAAATATAACAACAAACTCTATTATGAAAGAAACACACAAAATCGCAAAAAAAAGAAAAAAACAAAAAACAACAACAATATGATGAAAACATTAAAAAGAATCCAGAGTTTCATTGAAGAGTGTTAGATAGATGTTAAGAAAGGTTTGTTTATCAAGGAGAGTCAAAAATGATTGAGAGCAAATATCATTACAAAAAAAAAAAAAAAAAAAAACAGAACTATGTTAAGTTTACAAATCAACTGCAGTAAATTTGGCATAAAGTGTTCTCTATTAGGAGATTTAAGAGTTTTAATCTGAGAGCAAATTTTATCTACATGTAAATATATATGCATAGACAAACCTTACAAGTTGGCTGCGTAAATGCGTGAAATGCATTCTCCAATAAATAAAAAAAAGAAAAGTCATCTGTCTGTTGATAGTGAAGTTCAAATTGGAATCACATTCAACTCAATTCAATTGAGAAAAAGAAATCGTCCATCATCGGTTGTTTTTATGTACATTTCTCTTAATATATTCATCTCGTTAATCAGTTCAGTCAGTAGATGGAACTTTTGGAACTCCATCGCATGCCATTTAGTTTGCCTTATGTTGGCGGCAGATAAGCTGCTTGTTTAGAGTAAGAATGCCTATGGCGTGTACGGCCTTTCTAGATCGTACGATGGTTCACGTGTTCATTACCTCTTTTTCTTAATCAGTAATAACACATTTGGTTTTCTTTATTAATTACTATGAAAATGTGTTTTTTTCAAAAGTTTTATTATCAGTGCAGTCAATGTTCTGGAAGACGCCATCCCGTGTTAGTCAACTGTTTTGGTTTAAAAATTGCTGGATTTAAGGATAATGTAGTCGGTCTTGGTGGACTCAACAAGATTCCTTATGCAAAGTCATACAAGACTTCAGGACGTCAATTTGTGAGATGAAAGGCTCAACGGTGGAATAATTTGGAGAAAAAGAAGCGAAAGACGAAAGAGTGGGGACAAAATAATTGAACACTTCTGTATTAAATTCGTGTATAAAGTGCCTGTGTTTGTGGCCAGAAGCAAATTCTGTGTCGACTTAAAGCTGTCTGTCCGTCTTCCTCGATTGAAAAGCTCACGATATTACTACATATTGAGGCAACGGACTGAAGCTCTGCATGTAGATGTAATTGAAACATGGACGTGAATAACAAATAAAGGGGGAAAGTAAACTTGAAAACTAAATCTTGGAACTCGGTATAAATCTTCACAAGGAAATTGTAAATTTTCATGAAGCACTTGCAATAGCCATAAAATTGCAACTTAGAGTCTATTGGAGGTAATTATATAAAACACAGTGGCTCGGCCCAGCTAAATGATCAGCGTACAAATGAACACGCCTTATTTAAAAAGCGCTTTGCAGCTATAACGTATTGCTTCGAGGCATTGGGTATTAGTGTTGCCCTTGTGGTGAATATAATTTTCTCGCTTATTGTATTCAAATATGTTATAGAGTAAAAGTTGTTGAGGGAACAATTTCCAATATTATCTTTAATACTCCATTTTTGCTGAGACCAAATTAAATGTTAGTCGTGACGGTGATTATTTATTTAAATCATTTTTTAATCAATTTTTTTTTTCAAGTCATGTGGAACCTCATATGGACTCTGGATGGATGTGTTATTGATCCGCTTTTCTTTCCCGATTTAACTCAGTAGCCTTTTGCTTTCGATTATAAATTAAAGCCAATTAATTTATGCCTGCTTTATTTTGGAACGGCTATGCTCAGCTCAGAAACGTCTTCGCAGATACTGATTCACTTTCCTATCTAACTCTGCAGAGTTTCTGCTTACACTTAACTCTCTTTTTAATTATTTTCGCGGCCTTTGAATTTGTTCGGCGTATCATTGCTGTGGAATTTAACTTTTCGCTAAACATTTTAAAGTTAATCTTCTTTCACACTTTTGTTCATTCATGTGTAGCACGAAGTAAAAGATGAAATACTTACGACTTTACTTCAGTTGCAAGATTCTGCTTTTAGAATGACATCAACTTTTACTTAAAATATGTGCCGCCTCGATTTGGTCTCAACATATTACAAATCTTAGAAAGTTAATGTATCCAAAATATCTTTGTTGTAGGCACTGATGAAAGCAATAAAAATTTCTTTTTGTCCATATCTCGCAATCAATTGCCCCAGATAGCCTTTTGTTTACACCAAACCTATTGATATTCTTACGTACTTCGCTATGTAAAGTAAAAAAAATATTCCTTTCCTTTGATGTTCCACAGAAGAGCAGATATTCTCCCTGTTGTTTTCTGCGTTTCTTTTAATGAAATGTTTACGAATTGAAAATGAACGAAAGGGATGAGCGGGGTGCCGCCATACGTTAATATTGTGTTTAAAAACCAATAAACAATCTAATTGCAATCGCAATAGTAACACAGATTTTACAACTTTTTTTTCTTTGAATTGTTGTGAATCATTGAAGACGAAGTAAAACAAAAAAAAATTGTTATGTATCATTAAAGGCAAGTAAGGAAAATCATGTTTGTTTCGTGGCGAATCTTGAATACTCACCACATAAGATAAGATTGTATTGCAAAGTGAACAAAGTGAGATAATTAAGATGATGTTTCCCCATATCGAACTTCAAATCGACATCTCGTATCGACCGAAAGTATTTTCGGCAAGAATTGTTCTTTAAAGCTTTTCGAGATTTTCATTGATTGGCAGACTTAAAATAGTGGACCGCTCTATCTCTGCAAACTAATCTGCTCATATTTAGATTCCTTTTTCCCATCTTGAGAATTTCTTTAATCGATAAAGGAAGAACAGGTAGACGAGCATGACTAAGTCGGTTTAGAATTTCTCTTGGAGAGCTCTAGAATTTCAATTTTTTAAAGTACAAGATTCCCAATAACAGACAGACGGACATGACTAAGTCGGTTCAGAATCTCTCTTACAGAGTGCTAGAATTTAAATTTTTTAAAGTACAAGATTCTCGATAACAAATAGACGGACATGACTAAGTCGGTTCAGAATCTCTCTTACAGAGCTCTAGAATTTAAATTTTTTGAAGTACAAGATTCTCGATAACAGATAGACGGACATGACTAAGTCGGTTCAGAATTTCCCTTGGAGAGCTCTAGAATTTAAATTTTTTAAAGTGCAAGATTCTCGATAACAGATAGACGGACATGACTAAGTCGGTTCAGAATCTCTCTTACAGAGGTCTAGGATTTCAATCTTTTTAAACTACAAGACTCCCAATAACAGACAGGCGGACATGACTAAGTCGGTTCAGAATTTCCCTTGGAGAGCACTAGAATTTCAATTTTTTAAAGTACAAGATTCCCAATAACAGGTAGACGGACATGACTAAATCGGTTCACAATCTCTCTCACTAAACAAGAGTAAGGAATACTTAGTGTTACCAACAGAATGATGAAGTTATGACGCCTATGTTTTCCACTGGTGAATACGAAAATGCACATACATATAAAATGAACGTATGCCTGACTGACCGACCATGCAGTAAAAGTCGTCCATCAATTGTTGTTCATTGATCGTCTTTTGTTTTGTTCATTATTAGACCGTATGGTACGCTATATCGAGCCTCATACTTAAAGACACGACGGCATATTAAGTTCATTCCCATATATGCGAAATTTGATGTTTGCTTCTTCTCAAGACAAGATAATCAAAAAATAAAAAAAAAAAAACGTTTAAAGCTATGCCACGAAAATCGATGAAGACGTTCCCTGACTAACCGAAAAACTGAAAGATTTAATAATTAATAAAATTAATATTAATAATAATTAAAGAATTAAATTACTATTAATAATTATTTGAGGTTTTCTGACTATCTAATCGAAATAATAGAAATATTTAAGAGGGAAAAGTGCTTTCAACTGACGTCCTTATCTATTTTCATGCATTTACTGCTGCAGGACTTCATTTGTCCTTTTTTAAATTCTGGGCTTCTTTTGTCGCCTTGCTGCAGACTTCTTAAGGAAGTTGCAAACATTCATTAAATGCTTTGTCGCACCCGCAGACTGTGCTTACAATTCGTTTTCATTTCTATTGAAAGCTCATTCACTTGTTTAGTTTTTCTAAAGTACGTTTTATTCTTTTATCTTTTTTTTTCTTTTTTATTGAATTTGTTGCTTTTTATTAAGTTTAAAAAATGAAAAAAAAAAAAAAGAAAAAAATTATTCAAGTGGCTTTTTACGGTTTTATTTTCCATACATAGACAGAAGTTAGTAGTCATGTGTGCGCGGAGGTTTCTTTTTCGCTTTTAATTATGGAGGGAAATTAAATCGTACACACAGGCACAGACTTGAATATACAATACGCTGCCATACACACAGGCACACAGAGCCACACACACACACTTACACACACACACACACACACACACATACATACATTTAATGCCTGACCGACTGCATGCAAATATGGTACGTACTTTATATGGCGTGTAGGTTATTTTCATTAGATAAGGAAAAAAAAACTCTTCTTTTTTTTTTACATAAAAATGTTGCGAAAAAAAATTAGGTAAAAATGATAAGACGAGTCATATAGTCTTTTTAATCACCCCATAAAGTGCAGGAAAAGTAATGAGAAGAGTTTGATATATTAATTCTTTCCTGCCGTTTGTATTTCTCACATATGCCGTACAAGTGAGTTGAATGTGAAATTTTAAGTTACTTTTCTTTCCAGGTCTTGGCTTAATTCTTCGTTGAGGCTTTCGTAAGTCATAAGACTATTGTTTTATATACATTTTTCCCTTCTTTTCAGACTTGCAGGCAAAAGCCTGAATTAAAAAAGAGAAAAAAGAAGAAACCAAAACCAAGAGTTTTATTTTAGGCATTTAGCGTTTAATACCAAAAGCGTGATTTGACCAGAACGACAGGCAATGCAAAATCGTTTTTCCTACTTGCACTGATAAGGAATATATATATATATATATATAGATATATATATATACATGTGTAACTTATATGGTCTTGCATTTCTTGCATTTTTAGTCAGAGGTTTTTTTTTTTTAACTTTCTTATGAGCTCTGTTTCTGTTATCTCTAAGTTAGCGGTATTTGTACTTATACGTAGCTTTTTGTTTAGCTTACATGACTTATTACAGGGCGTAATTCTTGTATGTTCATTTTCTTCTTTTAAGGTTACGTCGTGTGATTGTTCCACTTGTTTCTTTGATGTCTCAAATCGTTAAGCTTTAGTCCGGAAGAGTGTGTGGTTTGTTGAATATAGGTGTCCAAATATATATGTTGAATATACGTGTCCAAATATATATATATATATATATATATATATATATATATATATATATAT
>KK503016.1:63158-93322 GCA_000688735.1 Glossina austeni | reverse complement strand
CTTAGCGAATTCAGGGAGGTATAGCGAATTCAAAGGGGGGCTTAGCGAATTCAGGGAGGTATAGCGAATTCAAAAGAAAACATATGAAACTGTTTACAAATCAAAGAGAGGTATAGCGCAATTAAATATTACTTATTATTCGACACGCAATTTCCATCTATATGCAGAAGAAGTGTTAAGATTAAGTAAGTGCTGACAAATTCTTATTTTCACTCTATCAATAAAATGTAATAGAAATCGAAAACTTTTCTTAGCGTAGTAAATGGCTGTGTGTGTTTACTAATATATATATTTTGCTTGGTTTTATTTGCAGTAATGAAAGGTTCTTTCAAATCTCGTGAGGCTGCTGCACTGCGCATATCTGCGAGCAGCGCTTTCCGAGCTTATCCATCTCTGCAATCAATTAATAGTCGATTGGCTAAAATTTATTCAACGCAACAAATATCCGACAAAGCTGTGACTTCTACAACACATAGCGATGAAAGCGATAAAGATAATGATTTAAACGGGAGCTTAACTAATGAGTATTCATCATCATCATCATCTATGTCATCGAGTTTATCTTCGATAAAAACTGTATCCTCAACATCAACCTCTAGTTTATATTCGTTTGGAAGAAGAAACTCCAATACATCGCAAAGTCAAATGTCATCATCATGTGACGCTTGTAATGCGAATGAGCATAGCGATGTGCAACAACATTTCCGTGGCAATAATAGCAGCATTCACGAGGCTAGCAATGATGATAATGACGCCGACAATGCATATAGCGATGAGAACGATAAGGACAGTAATGAAGATGACACTGAACATGCTATATCTTTCACGAATGATGCGATTATTGTTGACGAAGAGCACGACATGAATGTAGATTGCGAAGCATTAGAGAGACTAGATAGCTCGAAAGAGAATCAAAAATTTTGCCAACAAATAAGGAAACCATTTCGATTATATCAGAATACTAAACCATTAGGTGAAATTCGAAACACCGAAGGTTTATTATCAATTGCCATAAAGACCATAAAGTTAGTGAAGCGTAATCAGTTACTGCAGCAGCGCCTAAACCAACTGCAAATGGAGACATCAGAGTTTATACAATCCGTTCTAAATAATCCGGAAAATAGACACTTTCGCGAAAAAATCCAACAGAGGGTGGCGAATATTGAGAATGCTTGAAAAACATGAAAATGTTGATAAACATTGTTCCCAACATGGCATGATGCTAAGCATGAAAGCACAATTTCTAAAAACTTGCAACAAAAGCTAAGGTATCTTCGACACAATTACACTGAGAAATTCTTCAGTAGAATAAATTTTTAGGCATATGTTTTCAAATTTCGAGTCCATCCTTCGGATTTATTAGAAACCCCAACCCAAACAGCCTATTCTGTTAAATAAAAATACACCGTTTTTTCCTTTCTTTTTTTTTAATATTTATTCTGATAAAAATTTCGTATTCTCTCTTTGCCAGCTGGAATATCCTTATTATTAATCGGAAAATTAATTAAATTAAGGATATCCCTAGTCAACTATTTATGTATTCGCGAAGGAGCGGAATAAAGGAAAAAGCAAATAAATATCAGTTATATGCGAATAGCGAGAGATAATCTCTTTCAAACAATTTATGGAACGGTAATAAAATGGAAAATTGCCTTTAGGATTATGATGGATGGAGATTTGAAATAACTTATGGCTAAATCATATTACAGAACTGATTATTTGATAAATCTATATAAATATATATTAACTGTTAAACAGAGCTGCAAATCTTATTGTATCTACATTTTAAGTGTGCAACACAAGAAAATATTAATATATGTTACATAAATAATGAATAATAAAACAAAAATAAATAAAAAAATCAAACTAATTAATTATAAGACATATTAAATAAATTCAAAGTGATTGTATATCAGAAAACTTGAAAGCAATTTTAAAAAATAATTGTAAATTATGAAATTATTCGTCTGTGTGAACGCTTGTTAAATTTATTTACTTATATTAAATCGGCTCTATATACATGTTCAATTTAACTTACAATAATTTTTAAAAAGTGACTACACATACCAGAGGAAGTTGTAATTATTCAAAGAATTCAATGGTGAAGATTCATGATATTCGAAATCGAAAAAATGATTATTTTGCCAATATTTCAAACTAATTACGAGCTTGTACAATAGATGTTTGAAATTCTTATAAATTGTATATTTATTTAGCAAAATATTGCAAATTAAAGGCTAGCTCGTATTCCATTAAACTTTTGTCTTAACATCACACAACATTTTTATTATTATGATTCCATATTAAATATGTATGTTGTTTAGAGTATTAAGCAATTGCTTCTATATTTTATAACGTTTGAACGTTAAAATTTTTTTTTTTTTTTTTTTTACAGTAAATACATTAAAGAAGCATAACATTATACAATTAACGGTTTTGCGTTAAGACTAACAAACAAGGACTTTTGTAGAATTGTAAGTAAATCAGAAAAAAAAAAAATAAATATTGAAAATCATTCAAGCAAAAATAAATACAATTGAATATTATATAAATAACGTCGTTCAATTATTGGCAAAAAAACAACAAGAGTTTACATTTTAAATACAATATAACATCTTTGACACCCTAGTGGCGGATGTTTGAAAATAGCGTGAATATAAATTCAAATTTGCTTGGGATTAGTCGAAGTGTGACAGCATTTGTATAGAAGATTGGAAGCTGGCGTCTTTTGCTGTATTTGTAATCAAAGCAGATATTTTCATGCAGTCGCAAAGAAATTTAAGTAATAAAAATATTTGACTAACACCGAGTCAGGTGCTTGTGTTGAATGCAAAACAATGTTTAATATGTTGTAATACTTGTATCGTGTGCACTGCAAGGATTCAAATCCTTACAACAATGACAATGGGAAAATATTTCTGGCAAATTATTTAGAACGGATTTGAGCCACTAGAGCGGGTCCCAATGCGTCCACAGTGTCGTATATCAGGGGAAAGTAAAAGTGTTTAGGATTAAATGTGTTGGCTTCATAATCCTAAAGAATAGACTAGCGTAACGGTATTTTAACTCCGCATTTATTCCTTTATGCACTTCCTGTCTATTTATTGTGGCGTTACTTCGTGATTTACGATGGTAGTATTCTTCGTAGATAGTTCCTAGTTCTTCACACAATAGAAGCGAACAGAAAGTTCAGTTAGCGGACGTACCTTATCTTATTCAACGATAACTGGCATTGCCAATTATACTGAGGCTATGGGGTTATACTATTTAATAGTTATACATGTCAATAGTACTGACATTATCGAATGTAGTGCTGTTTTCATGTCTTTTTCGCTGAGACTCATGTAGGCTTGATATCTGTGGTACCTACAAATATTTATTGTATATTATTGTTGTTGATATAAGCATGACACTATTATTTCAAGAAAAATTGGTATGTCGTATTTTCTCGTTTAATAAGGCTGAAGACTTCATACATTGTTGCTTTAGTTCGACTTATATGGCGGCGCTGTTACAATACGCGGTGAATAGCAGAAAAAGGCCCTGTTACGCATATATAACGGAAAAACACTAACTATTACGCATAACAACTGAATGGAAAATGTTTTGCACAGTCGACACCAGCATGATCGTTTAAAAATAGTAAATTTTCACTAATTATGATCGAATGGGATAGATTCGGTTGAGCTCACTTGCTTAGGATAAAAATTTGCAATTTCCGACTAATTTGAATGTTCTACACGCGATCTGAAGAAAGTGGCATATGAATTGACAAATATAACAATAATGTTTTAGGCTTATGAAGCTTATTGAATATCCATTGCATATAAGCATTCCAAAGATTTAAGGAATCGAATATACCTTCCGTGAGTGGTGAGTATACAAGCGCGTTAATAAAAGTTTCTTAACAATTACTCAATAACGTTTTCAAAAAGGCGGGTAAATGCGTACATATGTTATCATCGAAGGTGTTAATATGCAATGCAAGAATCGAAAGATTTAGTTTAAAAAGAGATTCGTTACATGCAGCTTATAAAAATCAGTTACGGCATATAAAAGAATTTTTTCTAGTCAAAAAAAAAAAAAAAATGTGATCTTTTAATTCTTTACAAAAGCGAAAGTTACCCGCATCAAAAAAAATAAATAAATAAATATCTGTATCCTGCGCAAATGGGCTGCCGAGGACGATCAAACAAAAAGAAATTATATTAAAGAATTATATTAAAAAACAGCTAACAAATTTAGCTACCATACCAGCTGCAATGAACAAAAGCGTTAAGTTCTCCTTAGTGCTTGTGCTTGTGCTTGTGTGTTGTCAATGAAATTTATAATCAAGGTCATGGCTATATAATTCCACTTTTATTTGTTGTAAATGAAAACAGCTGTGTGCCTGTTCAGAATATTTTGTGATAATTAGCAATAACGTGCTAATTCATTAAATATTTTTCCATAATTTTTATTATATGAAAATAACATGTTTCGAATGCTTTTGAAGGTAATCGTAGTGCTGTTGGCTCAAAACTTTATCGTTGCTAAAAGTTTGCACAATTTGGCGTCCATTTTGTTAAGCAATCGCCTCATTGACACTAATGTCTTTCAAGGAGAATACGACTACATAGTAGTGGGAGCCGGTTCAGCTGGTTGTGTGGTAGCTAATCGTCTTAGTGAGATGAACAGCAGCACCGTCTTACTGTTGGAGGCTGGTGACTTTGAAACCCTAATTACTGAAGTACCTCTATTAGCTCCAATTACTCTGAAAACTTCTTACAATTGGGCTTATAAAAGTGAGCCGTCGCCGCATTCTTGCCTGGGCTTAAGAGATGGTGTTTGCTATTGGCATAAAGGCCGTGGTGTAGGTGGCTCTAGTCTTATCAATTTTATGCTTTACTCCCGCGGTCATTATCAAGATTTTGATCTCTGGTCCAAATTGGGCAATAAAGGATGGAGTTACAATGAGGTGTTGCCATATTTCAAAAGATCAGAAAATTTCGAAATTGAAAAATTGAATAATTCGCGTTATCATGGTTACACAGGGCCATTAAATGTGAACTATGCTACCTATAAGTCGCGGATATTGAACGCTTTCTTTAAATCGGGCCTTGAAATGGGTTACAATGTAATCGATGTTAACGCCGGGCAACTAAGTGGTTTTGGTAAACCTCAGGCTACACTGCGTAATGGTAAACGTTGCAGTGCAAGTAAAGCCTTTGTGCAACCTATAATAAATAGGAAGAACTTCCACCTTTCAGTAAGAAGCCGCGTAACAAAGATCATTCTCAGGAATAGTTTAAAGCACAATAAACTGATAGCTTTAGGTGTCGAATTCGTAAAAAATAATAAACGTTTTATGATAAAAGTTAATCAGGAAGTTATATTATCCGCTGGCTCTGTGGCATCACCGCAATTATTACTGCTATCTGGCATTGGACCTGCAGAAAATCTTCGAGAATGTGGTGTACCTATTCTAAAAGAACTTCAAGTCGGCTATAATTTACAAGATCATGTTGTACTGCCTGGTTTAGTGTTTACCACAAATGAAACCACTGTTAACGAGCGTTCATTATTGAACCCACAGTATATTTGGCAATACTTAGAAACTGGTACCGGAGTTTATACAATCCCAGGTGGAGCTGATGGATTGGCCTTCGTGAGCACTCCACGTTCACGTTTTAATAAAAACTACCCTAATTTGGAAATAGTTCTGGGAGCTGGTTCTTTAAGTTCGGACATCTTGAGATTTTCTAGTAGTGCTTGGGGACTTCCCGAAGAATTTTACCAACAAGTTTTCAAAGGCTTGGAAATAGAGGTAAGTATCAAATCAGGAAATGATCTTGGCTTTGGAGCCATTTTAGAGTATCATCCACCCCGAATTATAAAAGTGTCAATTGGTCTTTAGGGACGATTTTATATTGACCTTTCGTAACAGATGATCCGTTTCGTGCATCAAATTAAACATCAACATCTACTGTAAGCTCTAAGTCGCATTTTTTTACTTCTTTTTTCCGTATTCACGTGCTATTTCAAATATAACCTGTATTCAACAACCGAGAGTTTTAATGGGATGTCTGATGCATAATGCGAGTTAACAGAAAATGGAAGTGTACATTAAAGATATACCTGCATTAGGGTGATAGATACGAAAATAATAAAAGCATGGCGGCGAAGAGCGTTAACGAAACAATAAAATTTTTCAGAATGCTTTTGACATGCAACCCGTGTTGCTGAGACCTAAAAGCCGTGGCCGCGTTTCACTTAGAAATCGAAACCCTTTTGCATGGCCTAAAATGGAAGGAAATCTGTTGCAACATCCTGATGATATAACGACATTGGTAGAGGGCATTGAAATGGTATGTTAGCCGTACTACTTTGATTTAAAATTTAACTAATATATTATATAGATATTACAACTCGCTCAAACCTCTGCTATGCTAAAGGTGGATACGAAATTCAATCAAAGACCTTTTTGGCGTTGCGGCCATTTGGAATTTGCTAGCTGGAAATATTGGCATTGTTGTTTAAGACTTTACGCTTCCACTTTACAACATCAAGTTGGTACGTGTAAAATGGGTCCGCCGAACGATTCAGAAGCGGTGGTCGATTCCCAACTAATGGTTTATGGAGTTAGAAACTTGCGGGTAGTGGATGCTTCTATAATGCCTACAATACCTGCTGGTCATCCTAACGCAATTGTGATAATGATTGCCGAAAAGGCCTCAGACATGATCAAAGAGCGATGGCGCATGAATAATAATTAACATTATTAGTCGCTTTAGACTTGGTTCACCAGCTCAGCAACTCAAACGACGCCTTGGTCGTTATAGACGATAAATATGGGCTCATCAATCAATTAAAAGTTTATGATGTAAGTAAGTTGACTAAAAAATATGAATGCCAGCGGATCGACTTGCATACCATCTGATTTCAGACGTCCCTCCTATAACGCGGTACATGAACAAACATGTCTATCCGAATTTTGTCTTGATTCCTAAAATGTTTTTACTTTTTCCAATATAGTTTATAGCAGTTGTATTTGCGTAAAAAGCAGGAAATTTTTTCTTCGCAAGCTTAGTTTTATCATCGAGAACATATTGTGTGAAATCTATTACTTCGTCCTTTTCAATGTTGATATTTTTTCCTACAAACTGTAGGGCTGGCGACAACACCCGCAAAATTATTTTGAAGCGTATTAAGTTCAACTGCATGCATTTGGTTTTCGTCAGCTAATTGATTGTGAGTTTGTTCTTTCAACAAACCAATGCTTTAACTACGTGTTGCAAGTTGGTAGATCCTTCTATTTTTGCATAGTTTCTAAAAAAAGTATCATGTGTGGGGAATAGAGAGAGCACAGAGTTGTAAATTTAATAAATTGCAACGTTTCGATGCATGTGAAATTTCTTCGCCAAATTTATTAAAGTAGTAGAAATTTCCTCACAAATCCTAAGAATTGAGTAACCAGTTATGTAAGAGATACTCCAAAGTGTTAGCTAGGTAGGATGAAAAGAAGCGGAACCACAATGGAAGAAATAATCTACGAGCCCAAAATATTAACATGTTGAACAGCTGCAGAATGTTTCCAGGTCAACGGGTGTTATGTGAATTTGAGAACAAAACAGCTACAGAATGTTTACAAATAAATGGGTGTTATGTGAATTCTTTAGACAATTTAAAGTATGGATCGTCTAGGAAATATAAAACGAATATGTCTCCAGAACATACCACCGAACATTGGCATGAAAAAGCTCAGGATATATTAAAACAAAAATTAGTGGAGGTTCAATCACCTACCACGAATAATGCTAAGAGTATTATTATGTTTCTAGGTGATGGTATGTCAGTGCATGTTTGGGTACGCATTACCACAAATTTTACAAATTCTGAGAGACAATGCTTATGTGGGAACAAATTTATTTGAGATTTTGTTTACTTCTATCAAAAAACATATTGTTGCGAAAATCCCAAATCCAATGTTCGTAAGCAATAAATTCCCTAGTGCATATTGACGGCGCGTCATGCAGCTGCCGGCCGAGGAAAACGATTAGCAGAAAAGCAGGTTAACGGATTAAAAATATAGCTATGAAGTTAGGTGATTGTAATATGCTTGTAAAAATGTATAAAGTAGACTATTTGCGGAAGGCAGTTTAGTCGCACGAGAACGTTTGAGTCGTAAGGGAACATTTGAGTCGAAAACTGCTTGATCTGTGCTTTGCCAATTTTCCTGAGATTAACGTAAATCGTTGTCCACCTTTTAGTTTACCTGAGGATTCTTATCATCCATCGATGTGCATTTCCTTTCATCACAAGGATGAAGGCTCGTTGAACTGCCTTAATGCACCAAATTAAACATTTTCAAACAAATATTATGATTTTCATAAAATCAATATTGTATTGCTAAAAAACCATCTTTCACATATGAGGAAGTATTGAAAGCTTATTGTCATCGTTCTACAATACATTAAATCTAGCTATTGCTGCATCTGTTCCGATCAAACAGCGCCGACCTCGTAGCAGGTGTCAAGGCAGCTTGGTTTAATAAGACAATTAAATATCACAAGAATAGAAAAAACACGCTACTCCAAAAATATTCGAAAAGTGGCTCTGCGCTCGACTATTTCGCTTACTTGGTGGCAAGGCATAGTTTTAACTCCCTCAACCACCATTATTATTGCAGATACCTTCAGTTCACTAAATCTTCTCGATTTGCTAATCCTAAATACTATTTTAAATTTCTACACATCCCTCGCATGTTTCTTTTAATGGCTCTGATTCCTCGGATGATTTTGAAATCTCAAACCTGTTCGCTGAGTATTTCCGTCGAAACTTTTTGACTGGTAGTTTTGACTTATCAGCAAACTACCCATATCCTATAACTAACTTGGTTTCCATACCTAATTTGGTCATTTCTGAAGATGACGTTTTTAAAGGGTTCAGTTCTCTAACCATCTGGACCTGATGGAATTCCATCATGTGTACTTAAAATCTTGCGCTGTCGAGCTATGTTGTTTTATCTCAAAGGTTTTTAATCAGTCCTTGAATTTAGGTATTTTCCCTTCATGTTGGAAGAGTAGTTTCCTTATTCCTATTCGCAGAAGTGGAAGTAGACAACTTGTTGAGAACTACAGAGGCATAGCCAAGTTGAGTGTCTTGCCTAAGTTGTTCGAGCGAATTGTGTGACTCGGCATTTGACCTTTGCCATTAATTCGTATATTTCTCCACACCAGCATGGCTTTCGCAAAGGGCGATCCACGGTCACCAATTTGTTAGAGTTTACTTGTCATGTTTTCAAGGCTTTTTCTACTGGCTCTCGCACAGATGTTATATACACTGATTTAAGCAAAGCGTTTGATATGGTTAATCATAACTTACTTACCTTTAAACTCCAACCCTCTGCCTTCCCTTTCTATTTAGTGAAATGGATAAGCTCTTATCTGCACAATAGGTCCTTCAGGATTTTGCTTCATTTCATCACCTCGGATGAATTCCCCGTTACGTCTGGCGTACCTCAAGGAAGCCACTTAGATCCTATTTTATTTTATACATTAACAATCTTCTATCGGTGATTAATTCCAGCCAGATCTGCTGATGATGTAAAACTGCTTTCTTCCTTTTCTGTTGAATCGCAATCACATCAGCTTGAAGGTGAATTGAATAATTTGGTTGCGTGGTGCTCTTTGAAACTAAATCTAAATAAATGTAAGAAGCTTTCTTTCTCAAGAAGAAAGTCATTCATTACTCAGTATTTCATAGATTCGCATAAGTTGGACGACGTCGATTCAATTACAGATTTAGGCGTTCTATTTGACCATAGGTTACGTTTCAACTTGCATATTGAGCTCTCTTTAAGCAAAGCTAGGCCCGCGCTTGGTTTCATAAAAAGGTGGTCCAAGGAACTTACATTTCAAAAATGCTGTACATGTGTTTGGTTAGACCTATACTCGAATATGCCTCCGTTTTGTGGTCTCCTTCATATAGGTCCTATGTAGATTCAATTGAATATGTTCAACAGCAATTCTTGCTGTTTGCCCTGAGGAATTTGGCCGGCCTCTCTTCCTCCATATGAAAATAGGTTACGTCTGTTGTACTTATCGTCTCTTGAGAAAAGTAGATTTGTTCTGGGCGTTTCCTTTGTAATCAAAGTAATAAATGGTCACCTTTATTACTTGGTGAAATTAGCTTTAATGTCCCTAACCGCTTCTCTAGGCACTTTGTCTTGGTTAAACTTAATCAGTGTAAATATAATTATGGGCTATTTAACCCGCTCAGAGTTGTTTCCAAGAACCTAAATGACGTCTATCACTATTCTCATTATCGGACTCTTTAAAGTCCATTAAAGAAACATTGCTTAATACACGAGATTAACCGATGTCGTACTTAAACTAGCTTTTTAGCTAGCTCTAGAAAGTCATTATGATACGAAAATTAATTGATGTTAACTATTATCGCTTGCCAAGCTTATGCATGTTTGCGATGGCTTAGGGGTTCATTTGCAATTTGGTCCTGTACCGGTTGTAAGTGTGACTCTATGCTACTTGCGTACATGCTTTCTTTCCTTCTCTTTGTTTTATTTTTACTTATACTAAGTTTTAATATTAATTAATATAAGTTTTGCTTTAAGAGTCAGTTGAAGTCGACTGTTATTTGTTTAATCGAGTTTCATATATGAGTAGAATTAAAATAAAATAAAAGTGCAAGGAAAAGTAAAAAAATTATATATATTATCAAGTGCTTTTATATCGTTGCATTAATATTACTTTAAAACGATTTTTTAACTTTATTGAAGCAAGTAGACTAAAAAGAAAAACCCGATAACCTTGGCGTACTAGATTTATTGGATCGCTTGTTGATAATACGAACTATGACGTATAACTGAAGTGAAATGTAAAGATTATACAGAATTTTTCTTCAAATGGCTGGAAGGCGAAGAAGGCTTGTTTTATTTATGAGGAAAAGTTAAATAGCGCCTCAGTTCAGGAGCTAATCTCTGCATGTACCATTTACAATTTCTGTAAGGTTATGTTAGATGAAAAAAATTAATATTGAAAGGAAGCTTGTGGTTTAATTTATCGGCTACTTTTGCTTCGTGTATGAGACAGTTTTAACCATTGTTGTGTACTACTGCTAGCGTTAAATATGCCTTCTCATACCTCTCGAATTCGGTCAAAGCTAAATAACGTTTTTCGTTAGTATTGGTTACCAATTGGTATTCAAATAGCGGGAAGAACAAAATCCAAAATCATACATTTTAGTCCGGTCGTGTGTAGTCTCTGCCTTTCCTTTTGATTCCCCGGACAGATAAACAATCCATTTTGAGTGTCTTCTGGCTGGTGGCAATTTCAGTACTACAGAAAGGACTAGAATCGGATATGAACCGGCGTAAACAAGCTCGGTAACGTTCCTGATCGCTATGTAGTTTGGTCAAGTGGAAATTTACTTCACCGTGCTACCTCTGATTCCATTGGCTAATGTCTGGAATGAGCTTTTGCGCCCATCTTCCCTTCGCGCATCCACTCCAACGCTCTTGCTATTCGTCGATTAGTCGGCGCCTTGCCAAGGTTTCAAAGTCGCAGCTTATTAGCCTCTCTCGCCCGTTTTGGGCCTCTATTACGTATGCTGCTCTTTTTCCAGGAGATCGATTGACATCATGCTTCCAATGACTATGACAACATCCATGGAAATAATGCAAAACGCTGCAATTACTCTCAAGCGATATGCGATTAGAATATGAGGGAGTGATCATTCCCTCATGTCACATGACGCATCCTTATAAAATGATGGATCTTACCTTATCTACTAACTGAGAATAAAACTTAATTTTCTTTAGACTTTCTATAGTTAGAACAAAAGCTTTGTCATAGCCAGCATCCAAGGAACTTAACAGCTGATAAATTAGCGTTAAAATATTTAGTTTAATCTTAAAATTTTTCGTGTTCACTAACAAAGTTTGTATGGACTTTAGATGCGATTTTTATATTATAAAATCATGACTTTGTTTATCTATAAAAAAAAAAAAAAATTTTTTTTCAATCAATTTTTAGGAAAAACAGTTTAAATAGTGCCCGATTACGCCCGGCTATACCGTAGCCGTACCGTTCTCATTAGGAGTTTGTAAAAGTTCTCCAACAATTTTAAAGTTTCGCCTGATTTCAAATCATCCCAATTTATGGAATCGTAAGCGAAATTTGCCAAAGTTGCCCTAGCTTGCTCTTGAGCTTTTTAATTTTAATTGAATGTATTTAATATCTGTATATTATATCTCTATATATATACTTTCGTTAATATTTAATTACATACCGATGGTAATTGTCCAAGCGTTCCTCTTTCATATACAAAAAAAAAACAAAAAAAAGCCAATACCAATGCAAAACATGAACAATTTAGCTTCAAACAAAAAAAATATGTTTATTGCGCCGCAAAGAGGAGGGCCTGTATATTTGTTGTTGCCAATGTTTCTGCAAAGAGAAGGGCCTATGTATTTTGTTATTGCCAAGACCACCTGTTGCAAACAAAAAACCTCTAGGCAAAATAAATATTCGTCCCGGAATTCAACAAGATCTTTTATTGGTGAAAAATTTCAATTTCAGTTTCTTGAATAAGAAAAAGAAAGTTTTAAAAAAATTATTAAATCCATCGACGAATTTGCTGAATAACAGAAAAAGTAGAAGACTGCGCGGTGTATCAGCATTTTGTTTTGAAAAACAATTTTTTTCTCGGATCAGGAAGAAATGTCCTTATTTGCTGATTAACAATTATTTTAAATATTACGCTGAATTGTGATAAAAAACACTGTGAAAGTGTGCAAAAGTGAGACCTTAATAACACATCGATAATTGAAATTTAAAACTCAATACGAAATCATTTGAAAAGAGAAAACAAAAGCACAACGTAGCTGATGCAGAAAATGCATTATCTCCTTCGAAAGTGGAGACATTAAAATCCCCAGGACCAGACCTTATGCCTACAACACAAGTGAGTATAGTGTGTTTATCCAGTCCAGAAAAATCCTTTGCCAATAATCGAACTTGGCTGAAGTTTATACCATCATTTCCATAACTCAGAGATTTTTTCGTCTCTAAAAAAAAAATTAAGTTGATCTCCTCTGAAGCGGCAACGGCAAATTCTATGGCTGCCAATGCTTCACTTAACAATATATAACAAAATATTCGAATTCTGTGAAATTCGTGGCGTTGCTTCTATCCCCTCTGATTTCACCGAACTTGAAATCCATTCAAATGCCTCTCTGCAAGGTTGCGGAAGTCATGCGCTTTTACAAATTCGACCAAATCTCTAACTGTCGTGTGCCTTTAGGGACAATCTATATAAGTTTTGCCGGGAATATCTTACCTTCCCACATCTGTTTGGAAGGCGTTAGCTTCCCGGTTAAAATTATATTTCTTTTGTTAATTTTTATTTTCTACTACTAGTTATTACCTATAAGATAAGGGTATAAATACTTTTAACAAATAAGAACATCATAAAAGTCGGCAAATCTCTAACATAGATCATCCTAGTCAGTTTACAAAGACTCTACAAAGTTTTATTGTACTCACCAGCTAATTGTTTTTTTATATAACCGTTTTAGCCATCTCCAAGAAGTATTTGTACAGCGTTTTAGATCAACAGCTGAGTTTGTACGTGGATCACCACATCGTAAATGTTTGACTAAATCTCAGATAAATATATAGCTGCTAAAATCATTTCATCGTTTTTCAAACTAGATCAGCCGCCATCAACTAACATAGTAACATATATAATTTCTCTCCAAACTTAAATCGATCTCTAATATGGAATATTTCCGAAATTTTTCAAAAGTACTTCTGCATATATTATTTCGTTTTTCATATTCTTCGTTCATCTGAAACACTTAAAAAGTAAACGAACGAAACGCAAGCTCGGTTAAGTAGTTTCAATATCTTAAGTGAATGTGTAATTTAATTTTTAATTTATTCTCGGGATGGGATTTGTCAACTTTTTACGAGAAAAAAGCCGCGGTTTACAGCCTATGGCTTAATTACTTTAACAAAGTAATCATTTTTCAAATTTGATCAATCTCCACCAACTCACATTGCAACATATGCTACTTCTCTTCATACTTAAATCAACCTCCAATAACACGAAGTGTTTCGAAAGTACTTTCGTTTATTTCGTTTTGTTTCTCATGCTCTTCATTCAATCGAGAATATTTCCACATTAAACCTAAAAATCGAGTTCGGTTAAGTGGCTGCAAAATTTCAAGCTGGTGTGTATTTTTAGAATCGTAAAAGTGACCATTTGTTTATACTTTGGCAACCCTGAAATTGTCTGTTTATGTTTATTTTCATACTTTTTTATGTTTACTTACAACTTTTACGAATATTTATAATGTTAAATACTTTTTAACAGTAAATTATTGCACTTCGGACATATAAGCCACAAATTTATTGGCTTAGTCCAACTTTACTCAACAACCCAAAAAAAAAAAAAAATACGTTTTAAACATTACTATCCAACATTAGTTAAATATTGTTATAAAAAGATTCCAAACAAAATCTTTCCTTTTCGACGTGAATATCAGCCATTAAACCAAAGTCAAAAATGAGCGATGATGACAGAGATATCGACATTGAAAGTGATGACGATAATGATTCTGATACGGGTACCAGTATGGCTCAAAGGAATAGTACACAAAATTTCACACAAGAGGAAAAGCGGGCCCACCATAACGCATTGGAACGCAAAAGACGTGATCACATCAAAGAAAGCTTCACTAATTTGCGAGAAGCAGTGCCATCACTAAAAGGAGAAAAGGCGAGTCGAGCTCAGATTTTAAAGAAAACTACCGACTGCATACAAAATATGAGACGAAAAATTCAGGTTAATCAAAAAGACGTGAATGATCTTAAACATCAAATTGCTATTTTGGAAGAGGAGATACGCCTTTTGGAATCTGCTAAGAATGGAAGCGATATTGATGCCAGCAGCTACCATCAACTAATTAATTGTGATCACAGCTCGGATGGGGATGAACAAGACTTTAGTCGTCGCAGCAAAAAGATGAAAACATCCTACCAGACATAGTCAATGGCAAAGCGAGACAATTCAGCATAGAACCTATTCAATAAAGACAATGTAGAGTTTTGTAATGCGTAAAAATGTTAGTGCGATTGATATGAGAACTAATAGAATTGTTTCTTAATATTATTAAGTAATTGTAAAACTTACAAAGAAAGCACTTTTTGCGCTTATTCAAATTTCTTTTTGAAGGATTGTTTTGTATAAATATATTACCGATAATTATTAAAAACGTTGTAATTTAACGCACTCATCTCTCGCTTCTAGTATATACAAAACTAGGAAGAAACTATTAAGTGAGTCCTTGTTTCAATTGTTTAAGTAATAATATTTAATTTAATTTCATAGAGATATGAATACGTTTTCCAACTTTTCATTTTATTTAGTAAATACTAAGAAATTTTGTGCTTACTTTTTTAATGTGTCCTGCGCTAAGCAGGCTTCTTGATTGAGGTAAACGAACTTCTTCGCAAAAGATTTGCTCAAGGAACTCAATCAAAAAATGTCATTCCAAATTTGAAATGTAAGTTGGATTTGATTGTTATGAATTTACGTAAGCATTGAAGCTGAGAAAGAGAACATAGAGGGAGTGGACACAGAACGTAGACGGAAGTGGAACACTTTGGTGGGGCAATCGCTTTAATTGGTAGCCGAGAATTCTTATTCATGCATACGGGTTTTGCTTTGCAAGGCCAATATTTGTTTGGCGAGAATATTAAATTTATGCCCCGTGGCAGATATTGATGCACATTTACCTCGAAAAAGAAAAAGTATTACACAAAAACTGACCTTGAAGCCTAATTCCTACGCCTACAATCAAACTTGATCTATCCACCTCCTCAGAATGTCTATTTCTTTGCACGTAATTGGCCAAGAGTATTGCTAACACTGAACGTAAGACGACAGCTAGCATCTAAAGAAAGAGTTTGCTTGAGATGGAGTTATAAGGGAGGAAGGCTGCTTTGGAAGATTTTTTGTAACAACGTGAATAAAAGTAAATTGATTCTTTAAAAACTAGCATTTAATGATAAATAGATATTGCAATTGTTTTTGATTTTACTTTAGTTCTCATGACCATTCTTCTTACAGTGTGCACTTAAATTGGTTTTACGGGCAAAACTCTTATTACAACTTTTACATGAAAAAGGCTTTTGACCAGTGTGAACGGGCATATGACTTTTAAGCCCAGACAAGTACTTAAATGTTCTGTCACATACATTGCATGTGTAAGGGCGTAACCCCGAGTGCACGCGCATATGCACATGCAAATTATCCTTCTTTTTAAAAGATTTTCCGCATTCCGAACAAATATGCGGTCTTTCGTTATGGTATTCTACGAGATGATATTTTAAACTTTCTGAACGTCTGAAAGCTTTCTCACACAATTCGCATTTAAACGGCTTGTCAACGGAATGGAGACGCATATGCGCCCGCAATTTATCTTTGTGTTTAAATGATTTGCCACACTCGGAACATGCGTGCGGCTTTTCATCACTGTGCGTTATCAGATGATATTTCAAACTCTCAGAGCTTCGGAAGGCCTTTTCACAGAAATCACATTTAAACGGGCGGTCACCGGTGTGAATACGCACATGTATCATTAATTTTTGTTTATTTATACATGATTTACCACAAAAGGAGCATAAATGAGATGATTTGTATCTCTCAATACTTAAATGTGCTTTCTTCATATGTCTTTGCAGGTCATTTTTGCGACTGTAACGTTTCGGACATAAAGTGCAACAAAAAATTCGTGTGGAGTGTGTAGTTACACTTTTTGCATGTAGTGTTCTTAAGTGATCATTCAGGTTTGCCATATCACCAGTTCTAAAAGTGCACAATGTAGAGCACGTCTTCTCATCTTCTTGTATGTGACTGTAATTTTTATGTCTTTTTAAAGCTGCTGCCTTGCTATAGATTTTACCACAAATATTACAAGAAAGGACCAACGAATTGTTAAGCAAATTGCTATCTTGTGCTATCGAGAAGGCATCACTAGTATCAGTACACGTGCTGTTCATGTCACTTTGATCGCTGAAAGTATCCATTTAAGAATGCTTGATGTAAAATTCATTCTTAACGTTACCTTTCATTATATCCCTCTGCTTTACAATCGTTATCGCTTAAATCAGGTTTGGCTGACGAATTATTTTCACCTCCATCTTTTAAAGGGAGAGTTTCTGAATCCAACACTTCTAGATCCGTCTTAATTTTTGCTTCAACTGGTTTTAACAACATGCATTTAGTTTCATCCGCTTCCAGTGGCTGCGTTAGTTCTGGCATATTAGTGGAGGATTCGATCTTCGTAGCTTCTGTCTTAACATGCATTTCCTGCATGTTAGGCAATTCATTACATATTTCCGGTAGACAGCTTTCATTATCGCTATTCTGCATATACTGTAAAAGCTCTTCATGTCTTTTTCTAGCTTCTAACAGAAATGTGTAGATATTCTTCAGAAAACTGGCACACTTTTTGCAAATTTTCTGTGGTAAACGGTGTTCAAAAGGAATAATACGCTAAATAAATAAAATCATATTAATCATTAATTACTTATTAAATATTTTTTAATGGCTTAAAAACCGCACCTTCACTTGTAACAAATCTTTTAACAGCTCATCGTAAGTTTTCGATTTGTGATTTATCTTTTCCTGCAAAGACAGATAGCTTGATGCCGCTGTTGTGCATGTCCGACATCTTCTTAATGTTATTTTCTTGAAGCGGGAATTAAAAAATTCATTCATTGCCATAAACTACAAACAAATTTGTTTTTTTGCTTTTAGTAAAGAATGGGCGAGAATTAATTGTTTAATGTAGTAAGTAAATCACCGTTCTCTTCTTTTACTTTTTCGTGAGTAAATTTTATAAAAATTCACAAATCTGGCATTACCGCGAGAAATTAAAAATGTTGTATCAGTAGTTGGCTTTTTGTTAGTTATTTTAATGACCATCAGGTTATAACCATATTTAAGTAAATATAATATTTTCGAGTTTATATATATGACGCACTGGATTAATAAAGATAACGCTATTTGGATGATGTACAAGCTGTGTTAAAAAAATGTTGGCTTTCGCCTTTCGTGGGCAACTTATTCGATTTTCGAACGTCCCTTACATGTGATGCCATAATCAGCCATTCTGCATTTTTAGTTCGTTTTTGATAGATATAAAGTTTAGACGTGTTTTGGTGCGCTTGGCAGATGTTTGTTATTGAAAAAATGGATCAATGCATCTGCATTAAATTTTGTATGACAAATAAAATTAAGCGTTTCACTTCTGATGTTGACTGTGGCATTTGGCGGGTCTACGCTGAGAAAAAAATTTTCATAAGTGTTACAAGCTCATCGCAGTAGCCGACGACGATGCCCATCCTAGAGGAGGAGTTAGCTCATGCCATGCATTTTTTTCGAATGTGTTGGTCATGAAATTTTTGCAGCGAAATCTGTCTTGAAATTGTTAAATTTTGAGCAAAAGAACAGTCGCATGAGCACAGCTCCGAAGCTGTTGAATGACGTCATAACGAATGGGAGTCATAACTGGAGACAAAACATTGTTTATAACGAAAATAAAGAGCCAAGACTTAAAACGCACGCAAAATTTGGTGAAATGTAAAGGTTTTGCTCACTGTTTTCTTCGATTGAAATTGCGTGGCGCACCATAGGTTCTTGCCAGAATGTCGTACGGTCAACTAGGAATATTACATTGAAGTTATGGGCCATTTGAAGCGAAGAAAACGCCCGAATTGTGTCATGGATATTACACCTCGACAATGCGTCAGCTCATACTTGTTCGTGAGTGTTACGCCTTCATCAGAACAACGCCGCAAGCATTCATCGGACTTGGACCCCTAAGACTTTTACCTTTTTTTAAAGGCGGAGTATTGTCATGATTAAGAAGATTGAGATCGCATCGCGGTAAGAGCGCAAGGCCATACTACAAACGCGTATCAGAACAACGAGGTAATGAAGATGGCTAAATTTAATTTAAATAAATTCAAAGATAATTAAATCAAAGAGATATATATTTTATATAAATAAATTAATTCTATAAAGTATATAAAAAAAAGATTAATAGGAACTGATTAACTTGATTGCAAACGAACTAAACTCAAAATAGTACCTAAGCCATGAATTATGGTCGACAAAGTCCTTGGAAAAATCATCCATCGTCCACTCCTCCTTGATCAAATGTCCTCTAAAACTTTGAGCTTGGCCGTATTGCATCTACGCCCAGGTTTATACCCTGACTGGCTTTTACAGAGTGAGTTCTTCGTGCACAGGTGTAGTCTCACCTGATCAGTCATTAACCGCGCAAACATCTTCGGCAAACCAGGAAGAATGCTAGATGGGCGGAAATCCTTAGGAAGAACTGAAATGATGATCACATAGAAGGACTTGGAAAATATAAAAATGATTAATAACAGTGCGACACTCAGTGCGTTAATTCTAAATTAATTATTTTTCTTGACAATACTTTCTAGTGAAGTAAAAGGTGAATGGTGATCTTATTTACTTTTTTATGTGATGGGTGCGCGAAAAAAATGTCATTCTCATATAAAATTGGTTTTGAAATGACCAAAAAATTTGCTTCAAGGATGAGAAAAAGGACTGGACAAGTGTAGTATCTCTAAGGGAGATGACTTTGAAGGGGCAATAATAGAGATTGACGAATAGATACCTTTCGAAAAAAATAAAAAGTCACACATTTTCTCTGAAAACATCTCCTGTTTATCTACACGACGCCAGTGATTTCTCCTAAGAAAAATGGAAGTTTCTTATCATCTATATATATGTTTGTAAATTAAATTCATTTTAATTTTTGCACTTAATTTTTTTTTTTTTTACTTGTTGAGTGGGAATGGACTAAGGCAATAAATATGTGACTTATATGTCCAGCTTTTGCACTTAAGTCTTAATAATGATACTCTTCCCAACACGATTTTCAGTTTTCAATATTTATATATTAATATTTATATATATATCTATATATATTCAATATTTTTATATATATTAAAATTTTTGTTTATTATTTAAATAGAAAAAAAATCTTTTTAACTAATCATCTAATTTCTTCAATAAATGGTGCTACGATAGCGTCTGCTCAGTCTCTTATTCCTAAACTAAATACTTCATAATAATAATAACAATAATATATCTTTTGTTATAATAAATAAAAAATCGCTTGCCTATAAGTGGTAAAACAATAAATATGGATTTTAAATTAGTTCTTTCTTATTGCAAATGCCCATTTTTCGCGCAATGTATATTTAGAGAAGTCCTTAACGAAAAATTTTCGCCACAGATTCTACAAGTGAATGGTGTCTGACCAGTATGAATTTGCATGTGTGTTTTAAGCACAGACGAATACTTGAAAGTTTTTTCGCATTCATTGCACTTGTAAGGGCGTAATTCTGAATGTACACGCATGTGTGTGCGCAATTTATCTTTGCGTTTAAAAGATTTACCACACTCTGAACAAATGTGAGGTTTTTCATCGCTATGTGTAACTAAATGATATCTTAAGCATTCTGAGCGTTTAAAGGCTTTTTCACAAAATTCACATTTAAACGGGCTATCACCGGTATGAATTCGTATATGCTTGCTCAAAGTACCATTTTCCGCGAATGATTGGCCACAGAAAGCACATAAGTAAACCTGATTTGCTTTTTTTTGGCACTTCTGTTCTGATTTTGGTTTCTTTTCTACATTCTCGCCATTAATATGTACTTTTTTAACATGTTTTTGCAAATCATCTTTTCGACTATAACGTTTGGGACATAAAGTGCAACAAAAGCTTCCTTTGGCTTTGCGGGGTTTGAAATATTTATCAACCATTTCTGGACCGTGAATGGTTCTTAAATGAACTTTAATCGCTGACGTACGGCTACTCCTAAAACTACATAGTGCGCAAGGAATCTTTTGTTCCTCTGGCATATGAGTATATGTTTTGTGTTTTTTCAGGGCAACTGCGTTGTCATAGACTTTATCGCAGATATCACAACGTACAGCCAAAAACGTTTGAGGTATTGTAAAGTCTTCTTTGGTTTCATCTTCTGTTGCTGATAATGCATCGTTAGTGTCGTTGCATAAATTTTTTAGATCACTGTAATTAATATGTAATTCAGTCACGCGAACTTAAATTGTCCTCGTAAATCTACCTGTTCTCCGTTTTACTTTCAAAATCGGGGTTCAAACTACATTTTGATGATACATCAGTTTGTTCTTTTTTACATTTTGCCTCCGTTATATGTGGCTCTGTTTTAATGTGCACTTTTACTAGCTCTAACAAACCGTGTGGTTCTTCTGTTTCTTCAAGATTTCTCTTAATTTGCACTCTTTTTTTTATGGGAGGCAAATCTCTTGTACATGAAGATGCTTTGGATTTAGGCAAATCTATAGGGATTTCCCTTAAACAGTTGCGAGTTGTAACGCCACCTAAATGCTGCATAAGTTCCTCCTGCCGTTTCTGTGCTTCAAGGATAAATGCGTATACCTTTTTTAGTAAACTAGCACACTTTTTGCAGATTTTTTGCGGTAAATGATCTTCGACACTTATATACTAACCAAAAAGTCATATATTAATTTGAAAATTTATATATTTATGTATTTGAGACTTACGTCCATTTGCAACAAATCGCTTAATAAATCACCGTAAGTTTTTGAATGAATATCTATTTCGTTAATCGTTTGTTGTAAAGACTGGCTTGAGGCGGGCTTTATGCATGTACGACATCTTATTTCCTTAGTTTCAACGATGCCTGAATTGTCCAAGGTTACATCCATTTCTATAAAACGAGCAAACTCTATTTTAATTTCTTTGGCGGCACAGAAAAAATGAATATCAACTGTTTATTAATAGTACAAATAAAGTAGCGTCTGCTTCTTCTTTGAGAGAAAAAGTGCGGTAAGTTAATAGCCCCACAGAGAACTAAATAATCAGAGTAGCCATGATGTTTGTCAAAATAAGGGGTAATAACAGAGGTAACTAAACGATAAGAAGTGCCAACATTTTTTTCAAAATTAGAAGTGCTAAAATCGCAGGGATTAATGAGGTTTTTGTTGTTAATCACAATAGCAGTGACGGTAGCGGCTTAATTGCCTGTTCTTTAATGCTCATTATTTGTATGGGCAAAATTTCTATTAATGGTTTCTTGAGGCGACGTCAGGCTGTATTAAAAGTTTCGAAAGCTAAAGCATACAGATTTCTGTATTTTTAAGTGAATATGCGCTGTGGTATACGGATACGGGAATATGTACGAAGAAGAACCAAGAGTTAGGCAGTTTGCTTTTCAATTCTTATATCATTGATATGGAAGATTTCGTATTGAAGAATTGTAAATTTTATGTTCGCCGAATGCCTCAATAAATTTCAGAAAAAATATTCTATAAAGAAATGTGAAGAAATTTTTTATAACGTCAAACAGAATCTTTAGGTCTATAAGTAAGCTTCATTCATTAACAATATTTATTAAGTCAACTAATGTTGTATGCATTGGTGGTAAACTTGAAAATTTCTCTTTGGATTATGGTACCCTGCGTCCTTTGATGTTACCAAATCTTCACCTAGTTACGCTAGTTACACATTGTCACCAAAGGCTTTTACATTCAAGGACGCAGTCCAGCAGAAATATTGGCTTCTTTGGTAAGCAAGAACCGTATTCTACTAGAAATCAGAAGTGAGAAGTCGATCGTCTTTAAAACGCTGTATTTACATTTTTATTCGTTTCTCAGTGAACGCTTTTTACTTAGAATTTATCCATGATCTTTCTAAGTCATCATTTCTAGCAGCTCTAAAACGCCTTGCCTCTATTAAGGCCAAGCCAAGCATAATAAGGTCAAACAAATTTTGTGAGTACTAGTAGAATTAAAACAGTTTGTTTTGGATTAGTCCCAATTCTATATGGGCACCAGCATTGACTTGACAATGGAATTGAATGGTTGTTGATTCCACGAAGATTTCCTTTATTTTGGGACGTTATGGAACGCAGCAATGAAGGCTGCAATCGTTTGGAGTTACTAATGGCTACCTTAACAGCTCTGTATAGCAAAACTAATATGCATATTTCAGTAAATTCGTTTCTCCGTTTTGGAATCATGTTGGAAAAGTATATTAGATTTTTTGATTGCACAGAGTCAATCACACACACATCTGCCCAATTTAACATTTAACAGCTGCCCAAAATACGAGTTTTTATGCTTAAGTTCGCTTTGCTAATACTTTAAGCCTAAAAATATTGTAAACAAAAATTTGTCTACTTTGAAACTGAAAAATGTTAACTTTTTTGTGTTTTAATGATCTTTTCTGAAATGGTGCGGAACTTTATCCCTTTAGCCTTCAGAGTGTTGCATAATATGAGTCGACAAGCTCTCAGGACGATCGTTTATTAAAAGCTAGCGTTGATTTCGTTTTATTTAAAGTGTGTAACGTCCGTGTATATGTGAGTAGGGAATTTTCGTCGGTCGGCTTTGTACCTGCTCTTCACAAATAGAGTTGAGTTAATTAAGATCTCTTCTCCGCTCACATAGTAGCTCTGTTTAACGAGGACAAAGTCCGAAACCCGTCTGTATAGCATAAGGGTAGTTTTTTAGAGATAAAATTAGCGTGAGGAGTCGAAGTTGATCATCGCGAGAGATTGGGCAGAAAAGAGAACTTTTCGCGGTAGAACGCGAGCCAGCAGATGTGCGTGGTGGCCAAAAGAGAAGAACGAAAGTAAAGAAAAAAAATGATTTAAAATAATGTAAAAGAAATATTAAGAAATGTAAATATTAAAACCTTCGTAAGTTGTGTATAAGAATAAAATTATTACTTCCAAAGCATGCGAAATTTTATATAAAACCAAAATACAAATCGACAGAAATGAAATAATGGATTCATGCTAAAGAAATCTTTTTTTTCTGTACGAGGATAAAAATGTGAAGAGATCGGTAGCGCTATAATTTTCAACAAATTTCCTAATTTATAAAAAAAAAAAACCTTGAAACTTTAACTATGCAAGACAAATATAAAATAACTTTGTAAAAATAGTGTTTAAATACTTTGGTGTAAGATTCACACAAGCATAAGATCTATTAAAACATGCTTTAATCACCCTATAAATTAACATAACCAGCATTGTGTAAATAACAAGAAAAACAAATTAAATTAAAAAAAAACAATCAATCAATTGTTTGAATACACTTCCGGAGGTAGGCTTGGCTATGCTGCATTTGCTATCGGTTGTGGATGACTTCATCAGATTGAAGCCCTTGAGGGTTTTGCCGAAACAGATTGCGGTAATATTGTGGCTATATGAGAATGCAAGCAATACACCAACTAAGGAATAAAGCATATTAGTTTTAAAATTAGTAAGAGAAAAAAAAGGAAAATATGACAAACATGATGAATTAAAAGTCACTTCATGTGTGGCTGTCGAAATTCGGAAAGTAACAGCTGGTATTCCTTCGTTTTTTTAAACATAATACTTTTGAAATCTTAATAATTGCATACCCCGGACTCCGGACTTAATGATTGTTAAGAAATAGAGACCAACGGAAGAGGCTATTAAATTAACATATGTTCCTTCTGAACTGACATCTGCTAGATTTCCACGCACAACTTGTTGTTGTGTTGGAGCTGCTCTGGTACCACCACCTGGAAAAGTTACCTTTACTTTCTTGCAAAATTCTCACGTTAATTAACAAACCAAATATTTGCAACGCCGATTATAGCCTAAGCATTCTCCCCCAAACCAAACCAAAAACCAAACGTAGAGTCTCTCAAATTAGTAATTGTGATGCAACAAGTGCTAAAAATTGAACGTAATTTTTCTCAAATTTGTAAAAATCAAATTTAGAGACTGTGAAAATGAAGAAAAACCACTCAAAATGTGTATGAGAGAAAATAGTACGGTGCCACATAAAATATATGTACTCAAATGAGGATATTTAGGAAGTACATAAATCTCTATGCCCATAGCACAATCATTGAGAAAATCGGCTCTTAGTCGCCATTTTTTACTATTCACATCTAACTGGGCTCCTTTCTACGCCCTAAATGGCCGCTGCTTTCTTTCAATATCCAGGTAACTGTCGCAGAATATGCATTTATATTATCCCTTTAGCATGGCGTGCGTGCACAACGTTCCTGAAGTACAAATGAAATTACATTTTTACTTAAGCCGTTGTGCGGTGATGTATTTGTAACTGTATCCCAGATTTGATAGGCATCATAGTCTTCGCTAACATTTTTAAACGAACTGCAACTTGCATGCTCCATTTTTAAACGAAGTGCAACTAGTACGTTTATTTTTTTTCTATCCACGAAGTTTAGTTATGTACGACTTTCGTAATTCGAAGTTTTCTTCGAAATAATAATGGGATAATAAGGGATAAACTTGACGTTTTTTTGTTTACAATGATACAATCAATAACAAAACCACAAAAAGTAAATAAAAACAGAATTGTGTAATTTTTTGACGTTCGACATATGAAGGTATATAATTGTTAACTTTGAAGTCGATATCCTCATTTTTGCTACCAGAAGAGTATCAACAACGCACGCCGTACGGACGGATAGAAATTTAATGCGGATAGAATTCAATTCAGTACTTCATGCTGGTCAAGAATATATATATAGTCTTTGAAGCTTAATTTAGGGTGTTGCAATCATGGTGACAAAAAGTCAGAATTCTTCAGTGGTAGATAAAAGAGTAATAATAACGGTCAAAAAATAAATTTTCATCAAAAATTAATTTTCATTTTTTTCTCAAGCTTGGTTGAAACCCCTCTAATTAAAAGAAATAATGAATTTTTTTTTTAGAATTATTTTAATCTTTAAAATTTAATTAATAATATTTGTTTATTCTGACATAGAAAAAATAATAAATAACTTTTGACTTTTCCAGCGAATACAGTTTGTAAATGTGAAACAAACGTTTATCTCATGTCTTGAGATTGATTGTTTCTACTGCAAATGCACCATTTTTACACAATGTTTATTTAGAGAAGTTTTCAATGAAAAAGTTTCACCACATGTTCCACATGTGAATGGCGCTTGATTTTTATGAATTTGCATATGTGTTTTAAGCACTCCTGAGTACTTAAAGGTTTTTCCGCATTCGCTGCATTTGTAAGGACGTAACTCAGAATGAACGTGCATATGTGAGCGCAACTTGTCTTTGCGTTTGAATGACTTGCCACATTCTGAGCAAGTGTGCGGCTTTTCATCGCTATGTGTTGTAAGATGATATTTTAAATTTGACGAGTTTCTAAAGGTTTTTTCGCAGAAATTGCATTTAAATGGTTTATCGCCGGTATGAATGCGGATGTGTTTACTCAAAGTTCCTTTTTCAGCAAACGACTGACCGCAAAAAGTGCATAAAAAGATTTGATCCGATTTATTTTTAGTTTTGTGGTCAGTTTTTTTTACCGAATTATCATTATTGTGAACTTTCTTGATATGTTTTTGGAGATTATCTTTGCTACTGTAGCGTTTGGGACATAAGGCGCAGAACAAATTCCCTTTTAGAACTCTGCGTGGCTTAAAATATTTATCTACCATTTCTGGGCCATGCATATTTTTTAAATGAAGTCTAATCACTGACGGACGACTTGATTTATAACTACATAAAGCGCAGGGAATCTTTTGCTCCTCTGGCATATGAGCATAAGTTTTGTGTTTTTTCAAAGCTATTGAATTATCATAAACTTTATCGCACATGTCACACCGTATGGCTAAAGATGCTTGCGGCAGTTTAAAATCTTTTACATCATCTTCTGCTACTGACAATGCATCACTGGTATCATTGCATTCGTTCTTTAAGCGATAGTCACTGAAAGCAATTTTTTAATAACGCACAATTTAAATTCTTCTTATAAATCTACCTTAGCGTCTGCTGATCTGTATTGCAGTCGTTATTGTGATTTAAATTAGACGTTATTAAGGCATCCGCCTGTTCGCTTCTGCCCTTTGTTAAAGGGAATGCTTCCTCTGATAATTGTGGTTCTGTTTTAATTTGCACTTCTATTAGCTCTAACAAATTATGTGACGACTCAGTTACGTCAGGATCTGCCTTTATTTGCATTTCCTTTTGCTGAGGCAGATCAATAGGTATTTCTTGTAAACAATTTTGAGCTGTAATACCACACAGATATTGCATTAATTCCTCGTGTCGTTTCTCTGCTTCTCCAATAAATATGTACACTTTCTTTAGTAAACTGGCGCACTTTGTGCAAAGTTTCTGAGGTAATTGATCTTCGATACTGGATGCGCACTAAGCAAAAAACAACCACATTGGTTACAGCTCATATGTAGTTTTTAGCTTGAAACCTACCTCTACTTTCAACAGACTTACTAACAATTCTCCATAACTTTTCGATTGAATATCTGCATCATTAATAATTTGATGTAAAGCCAGAAAATTTGATGCTGTCCTTGCACACGTACGACATCCTTTATACGTTATTTTCGTATACCCGGAGTTAATAGGAACACAATTCATTTTTTGCGAGGCTATTTATTCCACTCTTTAAAAATGCAAAAATTTGTGCATATAAGCGCAACAAAGATACTTCTTCTTCTTTTTTATACAAATATCAAAAAACACTCAATGAAACGATAGCTTAATTTTTTTTCCTTTTTTGTCTTTAAGGTCGAATTGGGCACTAATTCTGTATCTGTTAGTTAACTAACTCTCATTTGGAAGACGTACCTTTAAAGCAATTTGGCTTAGAGTTTTATATGGCTTTCGTCGTTCAAAATTCATTTCGAAAAATTAATAGGAAATTAAGGGGCAAAGTTGACGTTTGTTTGCCTACAAGCGGATTTGTCCCTTATATTTTTTATTTCATTACAATTTAATTTGAAGGGACAGAAGATATGCCGGACCTTATTTCCGTACTTATTCGCCTCAATTGAGAGGTCTCCAGCGAATCGTTTCCACCGTACTGAATTTCCGGATTTTACACATTATGGCGCACGCAAAAACAATTTTTCAGGGATCTATATGTAAAAATATATATATTTTAATGCACGCTGTTGGCAGATATATAAAATCACGTACTTACACATTTTCGGGGAACTTGAACCGTTCCGCAATATGCGAGAAACGCTCTCTTCGAATTGCCAGAACTGGCGTAAACAAAATTGGCCTAGTATTGGTTCTTTAGAGCTGCATTTATAAAATAAAACAAAAATTTTAAATTTGTGAAAGACACGTACATTTCTTTATTTTTTTTTTTTTGTTTTTTGCTTCAATTGTCTAATTAGTACTCTAAATTCCCCAAAGATTGTCGTGAATTGTGTCATCAATCTTTCCATACATCATCACATACTATCGCTATCATTGGTAAAGCGGAAAGGAGCATCAAATAATAAAAACTCGTCACTCTACCGGATTATTAGCCTTACGGACAAATGATCTAATCCATTTTACTAAACAAAAAAAAGGTAAGTAAATAATCGAGTAATGTTTAGAAATATGTACATATCAGAAACATCGAGATTAGCAGAAAAGTAATCTTGTGAGACGTAGAAAGACTCTGCGGGACGCCTCAAATCCTCTTAGGTTCTCCGAAACTGTGCAAGTAAATGATTTTATATGTTTGTCGGCTAGTATGTTTGTAAATTAAAATATATACTTATCGTTACAAATATATTGTTGGCAATTGCCAACGGCAATGCTCTCCATTCAATCGAGAATATTTCCACATTAAACCTGAAAATTGAGTTCGGTTAAGTGGCTGCAAAATTCCAAGCTGGTGTGTATTTTTAGAATCGTAAAAGTGACCATTTGTTTAAACTTTGGCAACCCTGAAATTTTCTGTTTTCTTCTGTTTATTTTCACATTTTTTTATGTTTACTTACAACTTTTTACGAATATTTATAATGTTAAATACTTTTTAACAGTAAAGTATTGCACTTCGGACATATAAGCCACAAATTTATTGGCTTAGTCCAACTTTACTCAACAACCCAAAAAAAAAAATAAATAAATAAATAAATAAAAATAAAACGACTTAATAATAAAGACCAAAAAGCTCACTCGTTTGTCTGTGGAACGTTGATTGGTGTTGTTAAAAATGTTCTGGAAAACGATTCAACTTATTTTTAGGCAATTCTAGAAAAAGTTGAGAGACAAATTAACACCATAAAAAAATGATGTAAGAAAAAATAGAGTGAAAACAGACATTTTAAATTCGTGTTAAAAAACGAATAGAGAATTTATTTCCGAAAATGTTAAATACAGTCATATAAAATTACAAGGAAGAGGACAAAAAGGATGGCTATACTATTATCCATTATAACATTATATTGATATGTAATATTATATTATACTATCGCCTCAGACTTTTATTTTAATTAGTATTAGATTTTATGTTGTTATTCAAAATAATATCATACTAATATTTTATAATATTATTTTACCACTTATTGCTTATTACTTAAAGATTATATATCATTTTATTACTTTATGTTAAGACTGTATTATTGTTTAACATAATATTGTTTTATTACTTTATATTCATAAAGAAATATATTAGTCTTTATTATATTCTTGTTTAATAATGTTACTCCCTTTCATTTATGTACATATATATATATTATGGTTATTATGTTTTTAATTCTACTTCGTGTTGGCACGAAATGTTCATGTAGTGTTCTCATTAGACTTATATGTATTTTAAATGCACATTGTGGGTATATAAATAGTTAGCTCTAAGTACATCCTTACGGGATTAAAATAATTAGCCAAATTCTAATTAAATATATCTCTCGCTTTTATACTACTGCCAACTTGCCAATATTTATGAAGTCTGCTCGCGAAAAATTAAAGAAAGATTGATGATTTATTTACTACTCTTTATATTTATATGTAGCTTAACAAATTATAGGGCTAGCAGTCCAACAAAGCCGGCAATAATTCCACAAAACCGGCATTTATAATGTAAGAAAGTGTTTTGCTTCCTTACTAATTATGACAACATAAATTACAATAAGGATAGGCAAACAAACATTACGAGAGGGAAAAAAAGTAGCTTATAAAATTGTGCATGCATGATGTATACCGTGTGAAGGCATGCTTAACGGTTTATAAAATCATTCGATTTAGTACCTTGGCCAGCAATAACAATAAAATATACAC
>KK503016.1:0-51818 GCA_000688735.1 Glossina austeni | reverse complement strand
TTAAATATATTTAAGTTTCCTCAATATGTGCACGTCTAAAATGAATTTCAATTTACCTTTTTCTCCCCTCCAAGCGGTTTATAAAAAGTACCATATGCTCAGAATAATGAGAGCACAGAGTTGTTTTTAATAAATGGGAAACTTATGATGTTAATGCGAAATGAATGAAAATGAACAAAATCCATACATTTTTCTATGGAAAAGAACAAAATCCCAAAGTTTTTCTATGGAGCTAAACAAAATTCATAAATTTTTCTACGAATCTAAATAAAATCCATACATTTTTCTAAGAAAATAAACAAAATCCATACATTTTTTTATGAAAATCAACAAAAGCTCAGAAAAATTCTCCCTGCAATATTTTTATTGTGTTTATGTTTCTATGGCACGTGTTTCATCCTGCATTTTTTACTAAAAACAAATTTTCTATATTATATTTAAAAAAGCAAATAAAACGAAAATTTGAAATCTTAGCAAATATCAATTTATTTGACTAGAGCATTTTTCAAAGTTTAGGCGCCTTTGAGAGCCTTTGAAGTAAGTCACTATTGGGTTCGGTCTAGATTGACATCAAAGTCAGCTTGTTTCATTTATAGTTGGTATTATCAGAGCCGGCAGGAAAAATCTCAGCCTTAAATGCGTTCGGATGGAAATGATGTGCGATTTTTGCTATGCTTCGCATTGTATTGCAGTCTCTAGCCATTTCCCTTTTTAGGTTAAAGCATACAACAATTGGCGATTATTGTCGATAGCTATATGCACAATAGGATCAATTTCCTTAAAAAAAGAAAAATTCAAAGCAACTTTGCGGGGAGTGCAACTGCCCTCAACTGAGCGAGTTATACTTATTGAAAATACTTTTAAAAAGCTAGGGACCATGTATGAGATAATGCTTTGTAAATGATTCCCTTTCTTGCACCTTTTTCCAAACCACTTTAATTATGCCTGATAGGCAACTTCGTGATGATATAGTTTTTGTTGCATTCCCAAATGTCACTTCTAACATAGAAATTTCAATCAATAAGAGCAAATGGCAAACCATCAATAAATGTCATCAGTACACTCTCAGATCTTTGCTCCATCTTCATAAACGCCTGGCACTAAATCGGAATGTTGCTTGTGGGCTTTTTTAATATCTGACTTAGAGGCATTTCTTATGTCCTCGAACAAAAATGCGACGAGCAAAAACTCTTCAATATTTTAGTATGACATTGCAAGCGATAGCGAATGACGAATTTATCTATGGTCAAAAGTATTATTCGCAAGCCGTTTCCTCTTATTTCGCAGTGATATTTCAACGTGGGTGGTGCCACTACCTTTCATGAATCAAGAAAAAGACCTCCACACCTATGCCCTTTTTGCACACAAAATTAGTAATCGGCGTCTGCATTCACTGCAATTTAAACGCGACATGTGTGAAGCTTTTAAAAAGGAGTGAGAAATGTAAGTACTGCAAATTGTGGACGCGGCGAGAATTTATACATATGGCAAAGCTTATCTAGAAAGGCACCTCCACTACTTCCAAAGAAAGCTAGTGCTCACATCCTGTAATTGTATGAAAAATCTTTACTTAATAAGTTGCATTTTCCCATAATGTGTTAACTTTGTAAGCAAACGAATTAAGTCAACCTTTATGATAGCGTGCGAGCATGCAAGGGCTAAAACGTTCATATTTTTTTTCCAATTAATTGCAATGCATTTAATTTTGCCGATTCTTATAAGATTCAATCTCTCAGCGATATACTGGTAGAGTACTTAATCGCCTATGATATCTCTACGTTTATTTAATCCTAAAATTGGAAACGAAAGAATGAAGACACCGACGTCCTACAACTTATTCCTGTAATAACTTTAGGTGTTTCACATATTTATGCACACGTTCCTTTGCATACGGTTTGATGGCCAAGCAAGTGGGTATATTTTCTGGTTGTTCTATCCACAGTTTATGTTTAATATCGTCCTCTTTTAACTTCTCAGTCAACTTTAACAAGACGGTATCGTCCTTGGCCTCTAAAATGACTTTGTGCATGTTATCCAGATCGTTCAAATATTGTATTGTTTGTTCATCATTAGCAAACAAATGCAAGACAGCTGTGGCAGCGTGACAACATTGAGCAATTACCGCACCAAGAGGCCAATTTAAAATCGTTTTCAGATCACTTCGCACTATTATATATTGTACGATATTAGACATTTCGCGTTGTATTTATTTATCTTAAGGCAGACTACTATATATAGCTGTATTGCCAGGGTATCCTAAACCCGCTCTTCACTCAACAATCTTTACACTTTAGGTGCCGCTGAAATTAAAAACGATAATGCGTTATTACCCATTTACAAGATGGAATTTCAATTTTGCCAACTTTTTATAATGCTTTGTGGGAATTGATAAATTATTTTTAGACTTTTATATATAACAACATGATATTACAACGAAATTGTTTCTTTCTTGTATCTTCTCTGGTTTAAAAAAATTTCCACTAATCAAAAATATCTTGAAAATATATATAAATATTCAAATCATCAATTATTAGATTTATATATATTAGATTTATTATTATTATTATTATTATTATTATTATTATTATTATTATTATTATTATAATTTTAGACTAATGAAATAAATTCTTAGACGAAAAGAAAAAGACATTGATCACCAACAACACAGGCTATCGGCTCTAAATTATAAAAGTACATTACTTGTTAAGCCTAGTAGTTTTAATAAAGTAATATATTATATTGATATTCTACAATTGCAGATTGGGGAGGAAGACGTCTTTAAGTAGCTGATTTTAGAACGACCATAGGATTAGTCGCTCCAAATGCGATATTTCTGGCCAAGGAAAACTTAAGGCAATGAAAGAAAATGTGCTTTATAGTAAGAATTTGTCCACAACTGCAAATTGGGTAGGAAAAATTCTTTAAGATCCACTGGTGAGTTGTAATTGTACGGCCAAGGCGAATTCTCGAAAATGTTTGGATCTTGATTTTCTCAACATTTGTTGGGATAAGGGTTAATGGAATAGTAGTGCTTGTGATGGTATTGTTTCCTTTTTTCTTTTTAACTTTTCTTCCAATCTATCTTTGAAGGTCAAACTTATCCATGACATCATCCATAATCACAGCTGCAGATGCAGCATACTTCATCGCTCGATCAGCCTGCTCATTTCCCAATAAACCGATATGACATGGTACCCAAAACATTTTAACTTTTTCGCCTGGTGTTGTAATGATATTCCTTAATTTGTTGAAGGCTTAATTCGCAGTTAAAACTGCTAAGAGAATTATTATCATTGCTGACAAGGAAAATTAAGATACCTGGTGGTCACTATTATATTGGCGTAACACGCCGAATGATTGGCAGCAACCCTGTTCAAAGATTAATACGCAAAATAATAAAATATGGTCTGCCAATTATCGCTGAAAGTTTTAAACCTGTGATAGTTTCCGGCAAGATAGAAGTTAACAAGCAGAGAGGTAAACATCACTATGATCGATCCACAAAAGTGCTTGAAATTGGCCAAGGAGTTAGAATACAACTAAGCCTTGATACGGAAAAAATGTAGTCTAAGGTATTCCTAAAGGAAAAGGTTTCAGATCGTTACTATGTTGTGGATTCTAATGGTACCATCTATAAAAGAAATCAAATGAATATAAAACGTTCAGTTTCTGTTGAATCCTAGGACGACAATTCAAATTCTAATACGAATACTTCGATAGAAGGATCTCTATCATCGATGACTGGACGCCTATTATCAGATGATTCTTCACACCCTATTATCGAAACGCTTGGGCGATTATGACTTCTCTCAGGATTAAATAACTACGCTCTGTTTACTAATTGAAAAGAGGAAGTTTTTTATGGCTTTGCAGATCTGGTACTGACACGAGAAACTTACATTTGGCATCTCTACGGCCAAACTCAAACACTGTCTTTTTTTGTGTTTTTATAGTAAAGCACAATACGACAGCATTCTCTAAGTGTAAATATAAAATAAATGTAAGATTAAACTTATCGAGAATACCTTAAATATGAAAACATTTTATTAAAATTCGTCTATTAGTTTAGTGTTATGTAAATAAATAAATAGCTATGCAAAATAATATTATATTTTTAATGATTATTGAAATATTGCACTTTACTACGTTATTCAAAATTGAATTAGAAACCAAATTTTGGCTTAAGGCGTTCATTCAACTTATATAATAAAGCTTTTACTTGTCTCTCTCTTACTAACTTTATAACCCCGGTTTTTTCTTTTCGCTTCTGTTGCGAAATGGTTCGGGCTTCATTTGGGAATTTGGGGGACAAATCGAGCACTGACTTTCCGTTTATTTAAGTTCTTTCTCCAGAATTCCACAATGTGCCACATAAAACACAATATTCCAAAAAATGGGCAAGTTTCGATATTAACTCTATATCAAGTTACTTGAAGAATTTCTGGGCTAAGACTGCGTTTCTCTTTAGTTCTTAGCTAACATCACTCTTCGCAGCATAATGAGTTGTTAATTTCTTTGAGCTTGACTAAAAAGAGGAAGAAAGTCATTTTTTGATCACATTATTAAAGGAAAGTTGTGTTCGAATATTCATCATTGAATATAAAAGCAGACCGAGTCCGTAGTTACTGAAGTTATAGAAATGGACTCGTGCCCCGTTGTTACGCCCTGTGATTCCTGTGTTGCGAAAACCATAGACGCAAACTGTCGCACATGCACAAAAACCGTAACAAATCATCAATGCTTACAGCATGTGATTGATGACAACGATACTCAACGAAAGACTTACGGTGAATTGTTAAAAGATTTGTTGCAAGTGGACGTAAGTTTCCAGTGAAATTATATTTTAAACATAAACGTTTGATTTTACTTGTTAAGAAGAATTTGGAAGATCGATTACCACAACAGATTTGCAAAGAATGTGCTAATTTGCTAAAGCATGTCTACAAATTTATCTTAAAAGCCCGCAAACGCCATGAGGAATTTCTCCAATACGATATTAAAAGCGAAGATTGCTCGCAAGATATGCCTATACATCAACCTGCCATAGAGAAAATGCATATTAAAATAGAACCTGAAGAAATCCGATCAGAGATACTGAACGTGCCGATTAAGACGGAACCTGTAATGACGGAAACTCCATATCCAATATTAATGGAAGTGTCGCCTAAGACAGAATTGGAAGCATTTGAAAATAGGAAAGAACAAGTTGGGTCGCCCTTAAAATGTGAATTGAGACTTGGTGATGATATCAAAACAGAAGAATGCGTTGAGAGGTAACTACATATGCGTTTTGAACGATGGAATACTAAAAAATTAATTTTAGCGACTTCAGTGGCAGTGATACAAGCGAGCCCGAAGATGATATAAACGAAGATTTTAATTCGTCCGAGATGCCGTTGCCGGTGCGATGTGGTATTTGCGACAAAGTGCATATGCGTACTCAGGCCGGTGAGAGGCCGTTTAAATGCGATTTCTGCGAAAAAGCCTTTAGATGCTTAGACAGTTTAAAATATCATTTAGTAACACATAATGATGAGAAACCATATAATTGTTCCGAATGTGACAAATCATACGAACACAAGGATAAATTATTAGTACATATGCGAATTCATTTCGCTGATAAACCGTTTAAGTGCGAAGCATGTGAGAAAACCTTCAGAAGTTTACATAGTCTAAAATATCATCTAGTAACGCATAGTGAAGAAAAACCTTATATTTGTTCGCAGTGCGGTAAATCATTCAAACATAAAGATAGATTAGGAGCACATGTGCGTCTTCATTCCCTTGAAAAGCCGTTTAAATGCGATATCTGTGAGAAAGCCTTTAAAAGGTCATCAAGTTTAAAATACCATTTAAAAACTCATAGCGATGAAAAGCCATACTCCTGCTCCGAGTGTGGAAAATCGTTTAAACACAAGGATAACTTAGATGTACATATGCGTGTGCATTCAGGTTTGCGTCCTTATAAATGCAACGAGTGTCAGAAGACATTTAAATATGCGTCCGGATTGAAGGATCATATATTCCTTCACACCGGTCAGAAACCATTTACATGCAAAACATGCGATAAAAGTTTTGCCCGCAAAACCAATTTGAAAGCGCACTGTGAGAGAAATAAGCATGAGAATTAATAGCAAGTTGATTTAAGTACGTCTGAAAAGGCGCTACTCGTTTTTTAGCATAATTGCAAGTTATATTTGTTACACCCACCACTGAAAGTTTGGCATTAGTTTTATCGCATGCGAAAGCAAAGCAAAAGGAACATGTAGATTCTGCATCATGAAAATTCAGCATTAGCTTTTTACTTTTCACCTGTTCACAGACAACATGCATATCGGATATCGGTTTAAAATGCTATAAATACGTGCTTACATATGCCTAAAATTGGTTCTCATCAGACTGGTGCCAAGAAAATAAGCGAAACGGTTCGAATTTTACATGCGCCGATTTCGGGGTGTCGGAATTGCTGTGTGTTTGTGTTATTTAACATAAATGTCTCCATATAGTAAACCTTTCCTCCCCAACTACGATAATGCATTGTTAGTATTAGAATTAACGAGACTTCAACGAATCTTCTCCTTCCAGAGTGGCGATCTTTAGAAACTCTTCACCAATTGAACATTCTCATATTAAAGGAAATTTAGATAATGTAGTTATTTAATATTTAACAAAGTTATGAAAAGTAGATTTATGATTTAAAGCTAAATACAAACAAAATTACCAAGTTCAAAAGTTTTGATGTATATATATGCAGTACATCTTTTTTTTTGGCCACAAAAAAAATTCTCATAAAAGAGGCATGTCAATAACCGATGCAATACACCCCATATTTATGCGTTGAATTAGTTATGAGTATTAAAGATTCGTCCAAGGTAATTTTCTTACTTGCTCTAATAAATGTCTCGATTTAATAACTAAAGTACGTACTTATCATTAGAATATTGAGAGATTAGAACTTCAATGGGGACCAAAGTGAGGACAGTGAGGAACCTTTGAAAAAGACTAATCTAAACATTAATCGACTTCCAACGGTGAGAAAGTCTCGTGATAACAAAATTGTAGAAATAGACTTCTGTTTTAGTCATATTTTGGGAAAAGTACTAAGCATGACAAGTCTGTAGACGTCCTACAGATAACGGTATATGAAATTATTCATCAAGATCCGTTCCTGGTTTCAGAACATGGTAGCCAGTCAATTAGAACAACATTGCAAAAGCCCTTTTG
Source organism: Glossina austeni (assembly GCA_000688735.1). Taxonomy (NCBI): domain Eukaryota; kingdom Metazoa; phylum Arthropoda; class Insecta; order Diptera; family Glossinidae; genus Glossina; species Glossina austeni. The sequence goes on along the minus strand of KK503016.1, from coordinate 44,594 downwards.
TCAATTGTAGAAAGCCTGCAACGAAATTCAATGGAAATTTTGCCGTTTTAGTAATGTTATGAATAACCCCGATGTACATAATTGCTAGAAGTCAGTTAAACTGGAAGAGGGGAATTGTGCAGATGTGAACAGCAATGAAAGCTTGCTTTCAACCTTGATAAAGTGCGTAAAGGCGCAGAGATTATTACAATTTATCCTAAGCATTTCCGTCGAGCGCCCAGGGCAGGAAGCATCAGTCTTTTTTTTTGTTTTGTTTGAAAGGATTCATTTAAAGAGAGTCAAACCTAAAGCTGTTGACGATTTTATTATTGTATTGCATTTTTTACTCGTACAGTGCAATCTAGATATAGATGAGGAGATATATTTGTGTTACAACAGCACATGGAAAGGAAAACGCTTAACTGTGATAAAACTTTCTCGCCGTGTAAGTTTTTGTTTTCCAACTCAACCAGAAGAAATGCTTTGCAAAACATCTAAATGCATTACCGCATCCATTATGTTTATATCACGTAAAGCCGTAAAGAGTAAAGAAATTTTAAAAATGAAATGGAAATCAAGCCAAGTGTTTTGTAAGCAAAAATATCTTCAAGATGTTTAGTTTTAGATATAGTGCAAAATTTTTTCTTTTTGCGCATAAGAAATTATAACTCAATCTCTCAAGATGAATTTGGCATGATTGATACACCACGCCATCCGACAAAAGTCCTTCATAACACTGAAGCAACATTTTTTAATTGCAAATAGAATGAGAAAATTTAAGATAATTTTCACGTGTCTATAAGTGCTGTTCAATTTTTCATTTATTTAAAATTGCTTTGACTGGAAAGTAAAGATTCGCTGTAGCTATAGTGAGTACTCAGCTTATTGATTGGGCGCACAACAACTAAGCAATCAGTGGTCAAATCAGAAATCCACACCGATTGATAAGTCCAGAAGGTAATCTCGTTTTAAAAACATGTAGACCATATTTCACTTAATAAGGCCCTAAATAAATCTAATTTATAATTTACGGCAGTGAATGAAATGTTACCGGAACTGTCCAATGCTTTTCCAATTTTTTGTTAACCGATGATGAAAAGAAAGTGTTTGTAAACATTCTGCAGCTGTTTTTCTCTCATATTCACGTAACACGCATTGATTTGTAAACATTTTGCAGCTGTAGATATTGGCATTTACGAACCTTCTTTTCTCATAATGTTTGAACAGACATAATGAATTTTCCCAAACGTTTGTAAACCTTCTGCGATTAGTAAAATTGTTTTAAGAGAATTTGCGTGCGCTGCGAAGTAAAAAGGAGTTACCGTATGCAAGGTTTTTAAAAAGAATATTTGTTGACACAACAAATATAATATTTTGTCTAATTTTTGCTTCTTATAAGTAAATATTTCGTTTTATTACGTCCGAGTGATAGCGATAGAAAATTTTTATCATCATGGACCTAGTTCAATGGCGTACAAATGTCCACATATAGATCCTAATTTTATTTAAGTAACAACAATTCATTCATTGTTTGAAGCTTTATTGTTTTTTTTTCTTTACTTCGATATTTTATCTAAGATATATAACTTTATACACGAAGGAATAAAATAAATTTTTTAATTCATTTATTTCTGTGAGCTAAATTATAAATTTTTTATTAACAATAAAATAAAAATGGAATTAAAATCTGAACTTTCGTTTCTTCCGTATTCCAAGTAAATGAAGATATTTACGTTGCGGCCAATGCTCAATGGACCATGTTATTCACACAATTTCTTTTGGAACATTTTCTTTTTTCCATCTTTTACAATACAAATAAATTATGTAAGATGAGCAAACTAAGCTGCGGCCACCTCCTCTTTATATCTCTCCCTTTTTCTTGTCAGTAACCCTGTTACACGAACAGGGTACATCTCGTGAGTGCTTCATTGTATTAAAAAAAATATTTGACATCATTCGTAAAATTTAGCATCTCAATTTAATATTAAAATAATTCAAAAATATCTAAAACTATCCTTCTTTTCGTTAAATCGAATTCTACGGATTGCTTCAAAATTTCCTGTCAGACAATGTGATTATGTAAATCCAATATGTCTTCTTGATGAGTCCAATGAAATATGAAGATTGAAAAGGCAGCACGTACTAGGGTCAGTTTGCGGTTCCCGTCGTCAAACTATCGTACGATACGAAATATAAAAACCGTACGATTGCTTTTTAGAATGATGGTCCTCGATTTCTTTCGTATCAACTTGACCTCCCTGTTCGCTGCGTTTATAACGGAATATTTGTGATATCATCAACAGGCGTAACAAAATGCAAAGAAGATCAAGAAAAGTAAGTAAATAACCAAAGGAAATATAAAATTTGAAAAAAAAGAAAAAAATTAAAATCTATTGAACAAAAATAGCGTTAGGAAGTCAGAAGTATCCTGCAAAGCCTTTCTCGCTGGTCTCGTGGTGATTCTTTCTTTCGCGGCTTCCTTGTCTTCAATGAACGAGCATAAAAGGAAGTTACGATACATTGTGCTAAAAATGTACACATTAGCTAACATTCCTTAATTCAGCTCGATGTTAAAAAAAAAATTGTACTTACGTTTACGAAATTTATTTCTTCGCATTTCGCAAATTTAATTTCGGATACACTTTAATATTATAAAATTTTCGAGTTAATAATTCATTTTCTAATAGATGTCAAAAACTATATATAGAAGATAGGACATTTCGCTAGCATCCCGTAAAACCAAACGATATTAAAGACCGTAAGAGAGAGTAAGCGAATTGAAATGAGAGCATTTGCTGAAATTTCTACGACGAGTATGCGTAAGCGTGTGAACATGCATACGTTTGCCTCTCTGTTTTTTCTTGTTTTTCGGAGTTTTTCAGAGAATCTTTCTTAAAAACGAAAACAAGAACGTTTATAAGCGAAATCAGTTTATATTTCTTAAAAGCGAAAACAATAAATTTTATAAGCGAAAACAAGAACGTTTATGAACGAAAACAAGAACGTTTATGAGCGAAAACAAGAACGTTTATGAGCGAAAACAAGAACGTTTATGAGCGAAAACAGCAATTATATGTAAGCGTACACACAATAGAACTTTAATTTTGATTTGAATTTATAGCATTAACAAATGAAAGCATTGAAAATAATTATTTGCTTTAATTATTTTTGGAAGCGTTTTGAAATTAGTGTGATTAATTATTTATATTAATTTTATCAAATATGTGCTTTTATAACGATATTTTAGTTTTAATATGAAGCTCGACGGGCATTTCGCTATCGAGCAAGTAGTCATTCGCTACGAGTATCTTCAGTTCTATTCTCGGTAACGGTTGCTCGATAACAAGAATAATCAACTCAAAATGGAGATTCGCTATCGAGTTAGCTCGATCGATAGAGTTTTAGAAATTAATTTATTTTTGTTCTTTAACGAATTTTCTTGGTTTATATAGTTTTCTTTGCTTATGCAAGTTTCATGTGTACACTATTATTTTGTTTCCATTGGGGGGCAATAAATTCTGTCATTTTTACATCTTGCCATAACTTTTACTTATTATCTTTTATTGTAAACTAAATACATGGTAAAAAAATTAGTAAAATATCTGTAAATATTGAAGCCCCATTTTTCCATGATTGGTACATTAATGATATTTCTGGTTTTAAGAATTTTGGTTATATAGATTATTCGGGGTTGTTAGTCAAAATTATTAATCGATTAAATTTGCTCCGCATTAAAGCTCGATAAGTGTTGTAATCGATACATGTTTTCGTTGACATATACAAGTTGTGTTCTTAACTCGTAGCTGAGTTAAACAATCTCACAAAAAAGAAGAAATTATAATGGATAATGAAGGAGATGGTGCTGCCGAATACTCTGTTGAGCGTATTGAAGACAAACGTATAATGAATGGGAAGACTGAGTACTTTTTAAAATGGAAGGGTTATCCCCGCAGTGAAAATACATGGGAGCCCGTCGAAAATCTCGATTGCCCAGATTTAATAGCGGCTTTTGAAGAGTCTTTAAAAAGCAAAAAAGAGGCTAAGAAGCGCCCTTCGACGGCACCTAGTAACGAGGCGAAGTCCAAGCGGAAGGCAGGTGAGGACGAAAAGGATAATAAAAAGACTATGGGTTTCGATCGCGGCTTGGAACCATCGAAGATCTTAGGTGCAACTGATTCCTCGGGCGAATTGATGTTCCTTATGAAATGGAAAGGCAGTGACGAGGCCGACTTGGTGCCTGCAAAACAAGCTAACATCAAGTGCCCTCAAGTTGTTATACAATTTTATGAAGAGCGGCTGACCTGGCACACTCCAGATGATGATAAAAACACTGGTGGAAAAGAAAATAGTGCTGATTAAATAAGAAGAAATCGTAATTGAATAAATTTAGTTATTTAAGAGTTTTTTTTTTAAGATTCAAAACGTTAAAAACGTAATGTCATATATTCAACTTCAGCATTGCATCAACATTTTTCACAAAGTCCACCCATTTTCTAATGGCCAATTTCCATCTTATGAACAATGGATTTGAGAAATATCGATGCCATTTTGTTCTCAGTGCACTAAATACTTTAAATTTATTTGTTTTATTACAGTATTTTTTTTTTATTTTATTTTATTTTACATAAAAAGAATCTTGCAAAGTATATTCGTAAGACTTAAAGAGAAAAAGGGAAGTTTGTCAAATAAAAAAGATAAAAATTAAAGAACTTCAAAAAATTGCTAATGCTGCTGATGGATACGTTAATCTATGAGGAGGGACTGATATGCAGTTTCAAACCAAAATTTCAAAGTCTTTATGCACGTAAAGACTTTTTATAATTGCCCACTGTTTCTTCCGGTTTGGAATCTGCCGAATGTTTTCGAACGTCAAGGTTCTTATTTTCGTCTATCAAATACGCTCCCCTCAAATGATCAAAATATATTATGGCTAATAGAATCAACTTGCGTCAGTAAGAGTTTGTTCACTTTCGCTTCAAAAATGAATTAATTGGGATAGATGAGATTTTTAATCATGCAAGTGAGATATTCATAAAAGAAGGAAGGACTGATGTATTTGCAAAACAGTATTGCTAATGACACGGAAATGAAGCTTTTAATTTTTTACCATATAGGATAATGGTCTTAAGTGCTAAGCACAATGCTTGCGCGATGCCTTTTGCGTGCCTCACGAAGTCTCAAAATAAAGCTGGCCGTCTGTATTTAAACACAGCGTGCGTTAACGCAGCTTTTTGTGATAGTTTTTTAAAAACAGTGCGTGGCTTTTCTTTTGACAAGTAAAATATAACACTTATGATGTGTTTATAAAAACACAACGAATTTATATGGTTTATATGCTGTGAAAAACAACCAGAAGAAAGAAAAAATTAAATGAAATTTGCATTTAAACTAGGCTAAATAAATTGCAAGAAACAAAAACACTATATTTTGGTTTTTCATCGTAAATGGATATTATGTTTTTTTGCTCTATTATAAAATAATAAAAGATATACTATGTTGCAGTATCACGAGGGAATATTATATTGTATTGTTGCTTTATTGCAAAAGAAAATTCATGTTTTCATTACATTTATATTTCAGTAATTTTTTATTAAAATAAACTTAAATAATTTTTCATAATATCGCAAAGATGAAAGATACTTCTGCTGTCTTTATTTCCTGATAAGCTTATTGTTTCGCGTAGGGACAATGCCGGCATTTTCACAAAATTACGTAAGAGAATTTATAATACTCAATAAAGCAAAGGATTTTATTTTCAATGTGTAAAATTCTTATCATGGTTTTCCACACCACCTTTGAGGTAGCGCGAATTGTTTGAAATGTCTGGCACCCCTGTAGGCCTACACCTACGCGACAGGTTGCTTAAAACTATTTTTCGCGTTTCTCAAATGTAGATATATTATCCGTCTAGAAATGCGTTGATTTTAAAATACACATGAAAAGGACTTGAAGAGTAGAATGCGACAAGAGAAGTATGTTAATTCTAAGTTAGTTATGATGGACATCCCGACGTGGTAGATTAATTTTTCTATACAATGGCTTTTAACGAACTAAAAGCTGGAAGATAAATGTTATCCGAGTTACTTTTCTATAATCATTAATAAAAGCATGGGGTTATAAAGACTTTAACGGTGGTAGGTAAGCGCGATTTGTTCTCCGCCGAATTTAACTTTCTCACCTGTTACCCCTTCTTACATTTTTATTTTGGTTTACTTCTCGGTTTACATACAAAACAATACGAGTTCTTACATAGGCTCGTAAAAAGTTGAACAAATTTTCGGCTTTATTGGGTTCATTTACATTGCTTTCCATACGTTCAACCTTTATTTCCAGGCCTAAAACCAAAACGAAGCTTCATTGTGTCAACACTTTCAGGCTGAAAACCCAATGAGACTTCGCGTATATTCCCACATCTAAGGAAGACGTATATTTTATAGACGTTTCAAATTTTCAAGTTATCTTTATCATATATGTATATATTTGTATATATATAAATTTATTCTCTATGTTATAAAAAATGTACAAACTAAATGTCTCGCCCAATCCTAGGCAAAGGAAGGTTTATTTTGACAACCATGTAGTGTTATTGCTCACTATAATGTAGAAGATCTAACAAACCGGTATTGCGTACTACTAGTTGTCGACGCGCTTACCATAATCTATGCATACGTTGCATAAGTAACTTTAACCTTGACAACAAAATATAACGTCTGAATCCAGCGAACTCCTCTGACCAATAAATATAAATATCGAACACGAACGGTTTTTTCGTATACATTATTGAGCGCGAACGATGAAGAAGTTCAACCCCTCTGTTTTATGTTAATCGTGGTATTACCATATGTTTTGAAAGAAGACGGGATTGTGTCCATGAACTGAGAATATTAAAACTAAAATAGAATTTCCAAGATGAAGAATGCACACATGCTTTTACTTTCGTTTTCGCATGTTATAAAAGTAATGATAAATCTCTGTGACAGGCGTAACAAAAAAAAAAAAAGAAGAAAATGTCGGCGTAGTCTGCAACCCTAATGACTCCAGTATTGTAATTTTAATAGCAGGCAATGAAAGCTGAAAAGTTTCAACAAATTTTCTATAGATAAAGCAAGCTCGTAGTAAAAAGCAAGACAAATATTCTTGTGCTTTTTGTACATCATAAACGTATGTCGTATTCCAAATAGTATCCTCCCATTTAGCTGATTTTTTTCGTTTCTTCTAAATTAACTAAGGAGAAAAATGGCGATTCTTGCATAAGAATTACACTTAATTTTAATTGTTGTGAGTCAACCTTAGAAGTGCAAATAAAACAAGGCTAATTCAAATTTGGCAAGCGAGAGGAATTTTTTGCTCAAAGCTTACATGTTGTACATATCAATTATTGATAACCTTAGCATGAGTTTGTATATGTTTTTTGAATCCGGACATATACTTAAATGCCTTCTCGCATTCATTGCACTTGTAAGGACGTAGCCCGGAATGGACACGCATATGTACCCGTAGATTGTCCTTTCTTTTAAATAATTTACCACACTCCGGACAAGTGTGCAAGTGTCCATTACTGTGTTCTATTAGATGACATTTTAAGGTGTCTACTCTTCTGAAGACCTTTTTGCAGAAACCACATTCAAACGGCATTTCATGAGTATGAAGGCGGCTATGTTTCACTAATCTGTGTTCGCTAAAATACGATTTACCGCAAGACGAGCAAATAAAAGGCGGCTTTTTCGTTTCACCTTCAAAATGTGCTCTTTTCGCATGTCTATGCAAATCATTTTTGTTACTATAGCGCTTTGGACATTTGGCGCAGCAGAATATTCGTTTGAAGCATGTTGTTATTCCCTCTAAATTATGCGTTGCTTTTAAATGGCATATCATTTCAGTTTTACGAGTAGTCTGAAAATTGCACAACTCACAAAAGATCGTCTTTCCTTCCATTGCATGACAAGAAAACTTGTGAGCTGTTAAGGTTTTTATATTGTAAAACACCTTAGTACAATTATCACAGATTTGCGGCAAGTCTGAATCGTCCTTCTCTTCGCCACTTGTCGTCGCTAAACTTTTGCTGGTACCACTGCATGTACCTTTCAAGCGACAATTACTTAAGCGATTTGTTAGTAATAAGTAGTTTAAATTGCATTTGTAAATTTACCTGATGATATACTCCTCTACTTTAATATCGTTATGATGTCTTAGATCACAGTTTAAAGAAGTGTCACTGGATTCGCTTCTGTCCTCTATTACAAGAGCTTCTTCCAATTCTGTCTCAATTAGCATTTTTACCGTATTTGATGTTTCGTTCGATTCGCTTTCTCCCTTAACAGATATTTCCATTAATTCTACTAAATTATGCGGTGATTCGAGTTTTTCAGGTTCGACTTTAATTTGCGTTTCATCTAATTGGCACATATTGTGAAATGTATTTTGCGTCAAATTATCATGGTTAACATTGCTCAAATGTTCTAAAAGCTCTTTATGCCGCTCGCGAGCTTCAGTGATAAATGCATAGATATTCTTTAGTAAATTAGTACACTTTCTACAAATCATCTGAGGCAGTAGTTCTTCTGGAGCAGCAACATTCTATATATAAAATAAGACACCAAATGCAAATTGTATGGCAAATGTTCTATAAATTGAAACTTACGTTCATTTGTAGCAAATCTTTGAACAGTTCACCGTAAGTTTTTGGTTGTGCATCCATTTCGTTAATCACTTTTTTTAAAGACTGATAACTAGGTGCGATTGATAAGCATGAGCGACATCTTTCCGATTCTTCGACATTTTTTAATTCTTTTTGCCTAGCTCTAAATTCTCTCACACGCTCGGCTCCAGTTTTAGGCGGCTTTCTCGGTGGATTCCTCGCACGTCTCCGTTCACGACATTCTCTTGAGCGTTCAGTTGACGTTTTCGGCATTGTTGATATTCAATCAATTTTGTTCACCTTTGGTTTTTCTTTTATCCAATAATTTTTTTTGTTAATAAAGTATAAAATTCAATGTTTTTTTGTTCAAGGCGAAAGATAGATGTTGACACGATCCAACGTAGCTTACAGATACTCGGTCAGCGGATTTTTGCAATAACTCCATGTGATGATGAATGGAAAAGTTGTAAACTTCAGCTAACTTTAACGCACAACAAACGTAAACAAAGCCATAGAGAAAAACATTTTGTTTATATATAAGAAGAAAAAAGGTATTGCCATTATTAAAAACCAGAAGACATATGTTAAATTCAAAGTAAACACTGAAAAAAAAGTCAGATAGCAAGAATTATGTGGCATAAGAAGTAGATTAAAGATCCATATTTGAATTTTTAATCAAGATAGTCGTCTCGTTAAGTACCATTTCATCCTGTGCTAAGAGCTTGAACTTTAAATCTGGGAAAAATGAGAAAAACTTAAATCAACTTCAGATAGTAACGAATTTCTTGCACTTCAATATTAAGTGCTAAACTGTTCCTCTCCCATTGCAATTGACACAAAGTCATTTGATATTGATCCAATCATATGAAAACATACTTTGCTAAGTGCAAAACTAGCAGGAGGTTCAGAATCTTATCTTTCTAGCGGCTGAATGATTTTTTCGAGATCCACGTTTTGTGAGTTGTCTTCAAAAAAATTTGGCTTGTATACAACTCGTTAATTTTTTTCTCCGGCCGTAATTTTGAATTTTTGATCCCGTTTTAGAGAGTTTTTAATGACCTGTAGGGCCTTCTTAGGAATATAACAAAATTGAAAAGAATGACCGTTGGTGATGGCTTGCTTAGCTAGACAGTCCACTCTTTCATTGAGTAGGAGACTGAAATGACTAGACTCCCAGGTGAGAGATTTATCTCAACATATTAGATTACGTTTTTTTTTCTAAAAATTGTGCAAAATGGTGTTTGGGTAGCAAGCTCAAAAGTCTTCCAGATCGCTACTAGTTCAACAAAAGTGCAAGAAACCTTATGACATGACAGTTTTGAATTTTATTCAGACTTTGGAGTCGTATTCCACAATAGCCCTACTTGGGTTGTGAATAAAAAAGTCAACTTTTTCAGAGAAGATTGTCTGAACTTTTGTTGAAGTCAGGTTTGGTTTGCGACGGGCTACTGTAAAAAGGAAAGTAAAAAATCTTTCGAGTTTGTTGCGTTCCAATGGAGAATATCCGACCTTGGTATTGTTGCAAATCAGCGCGTGAATAGGTGACTTTATGGCAGATTGAGGGGTTCGTGCACAGAACCATTATGAGCGCTTTAGCTATGAGTAAAAGCGCTCTGTTTTTTGTTGGTAGTTCGCGTGATAGCAAGAGGAGAAGAACAATACGTGCGGATGTGCAAGACTGCTTGAATCTATTTGTCGATTAGGGCATGCCTGTCTATCCGCGTGGCACTTGGCTTTTTCCCTGTCTGTTTTCCGGCTAATCTTTATCGTCGGTTGGCAGCTGCATGACGCGCCGCGAATATGGACTAAGAAATTTGTTACTTGGGAAAAATTAGCATTGGATTTTCGTAACAATATATTAGTATCCCACCGGAAACGGCCTAACCCTTGAACGACATCGAAAAACTCTTTGCAAGCTGACGGATATGAAAGGGGAATATTTTTAATTTGTTTACATTTTTTTTGTTTATTTTTTACACATGAAACTCAGCTAAAATAAATTAACAGTCGAGTTCACTTGAGTCTTACAAGTAAATCTTAGGTTCATTAATATCAAAATACAAACAAATACAAACAATACAAAAGAGAAGTAAAGCAAAAACTAATAATTGATGTATAGGTAAATAAGAAAGAAAGAAAAAAAGTATGTACACATCTAGCACAGACGCACACCTACAACCGGTGCCAACTGATAACAGTCAACAATATCAGTTAATTTTCGAATCAGAGTGAGTTTGAATACGACCTAGGCAAATCGTGGATATTACGGATAGTAGTTTTGATAGACTTTAAAGAGCCCGATATTAAGATTAAGTTGTGGCGTGCAAAATCGGGCAAAAATCATTTTGCATAAATTACCCGCCAGATGAAACCTGCGATTTATCTTCAATTATTATTCTATTATATGTTTTTACGCAATCATATATATATATATATATATATACAATTATTTTTGCCTAAGTATAAGACCTTATAAACAATTCATAGTTATTTCGCATATTTATTGTATTATCAATAGATATTATACAAGTGAACAAACATATATATTTATGCACTGTATTGTTATGTAAGCGTATCTTGTTAAATTCATCCATCCAGCATACTATATGTTATATATATAATATGTGTAAATACGAATATATGCTTAAGCCGTGTACCCAGCCTATTTGTCAGCATTTCCTCATCTTCACTGCGTAGATGAGGATGATTTGCATATGTGATAACAAACACCTATTTCTAATACACGGGGGGTCGTTTACTTTATGTAAAGAACAAAGCGGTATTTGGTAGATGGATGACTTTTCAAATGAATTGATTAGTGTGAAATGTTATCTTTAATACTTGAGAAGCGTATTCAATCCTATATGATAAGGATGTACGAATGTTATAATTAGCCATTCAAGTTTATACTAACATTTTTTAACCACTCTAAGTAAAATACTAACCTCCAATATGCCCTCGTGCCACCCAGCAGCCCTGGTTGATGTAGTATAAATCGCACGGCAAAACAAGCCATGAGGGGAGACGATCACCGGCCTTACAGCGGATAAGTCGGTCGCATTTACTTAGGGCAGAGCGGGTCAGTTTATATTTCTGCTTCGACCTTGATGCCTGTTTGGTCTTTATCCTTGCACTCACCTTCGGCTGCACGTTGGGAGTGAGAGAGAGATTAGGACGAGCAAAGAGAGGCGATCTAACCCCGACGAGAAAGATTAATGCGTACGCGGACATATCGAGAAGAAGTAAATTGTTTATTATGTTTACATTTTGCGGTAATAAAAATCGAGAGAAAGCTAAACGGGCGGGAATTTTAGTGGGCAAAGCTGGCAGAAGTAGAAATGCGATACTCTTCCCAACAAATTTTCTGGTAAAGTGGACTTTGGAACGTCTGCGCTGACTTTCACATTCAGAGGTAGATAAATACCAGTTTACTAAGTAATAGATGTCATTTAGGTTTCTGCAAGCAATTCTGAACGGATTGAACAGCTTAAAATTATTATATTTTGGCTAAGCTTAACCAAGATAAAGTGCAGGTGTAAGCTTAGTCAAGTGCCTAGAGACATTAAAGTATATCTCACGAAATAATTTAGAAAAATCGATAGTACCATTTACTAACTTAATTAAGAAGAAAATATTAAGAATAAATCCACTCAAATGATGGTAAGACTAACAAAAGAAATCTATTTTCATTAGAAAGCAGAGAGACAAGGGCATCCGAACTAAAAATTCCTAAGGACAAACAGCAAAAATTCATTTCAATTGAATCTACATAACATCTACGGGAAGAAGATCACACAACAGAGGCATACCCAAGTATTGGTCTCACTGAGCATGTGCTCATGAACTTTTTGTAACGAAAGCTCTTTGGAAATTAATGATCCATAGCGGACCTAGCTTCATGTAAAGAGAGCTCAATGTGCAAATTAAACCATAATCTTAGTTGAATAGAACCCCTAAACCGATGAACGAACCTACGTTTGCCAATTTGTGTGAATCAATGAAATACTCAGTATTGAATAACTTTCTCCTTGAGAAAGAAACATGTTTTCATTTTTTTAGGCTAAATTTCATAAAATTTAACAAGCACCATGTAACCAAATTATTTAAGTCAATTTGAAGTTGATACGATTGTGTTTCCAAGGGGAAGGAAGAAAACGGTTCAACATCGTCAGCATACATTAAGATCTAGCTGGATTTAATTACCGAGCAGAGATCATTTATATATAAATTAAATAAAAGAGGTCGCAAGTGGCTGCTTTGAGCGACGCCAGACATTACGGGATATTCATCCGAGATGAAGAAGTTAAAGAGAGTCCTGAACGATCTGTTATGCAGATAAAAGCTTATCTATTTCACTGAGTAGATAGGGAAATCAGAGACATAGAGTTTGAAGATCAATAAGTCATGGTTAACTAAGCCAAGTGCTTTACAATTATCAATATGTATGACATCCGTGCGAGAGCCACAAGAAAAATCCTTGAAAACATGGCAAGTAAACTTTAAGAGATTCGTAATAGTTTATTTTCTTTTTAGGAAGCCATGCTGGAATGGAGAGATGCGAGATTTGATATGAAAAGCTAACCGCTGAGTAACAATTTGTTCAAACAATTTAGGTAAGACATTTAACTTGAATACGGAAACTCTTTCAAAACAAAAGAAAAACACCCGACTTCAAAAATTGATTAAAAATCTGCGAAATACCACCACACTGCGCCGAGGGGCAGAACTACAGTTTCGAGGCCTCAAACTATGCCGTTTTATGCAATGACCAAGTTAGGAATCGAGATCGAGTTAGTGATGGGTATGGGTAGTGAACAGTTAAATCGGAATCAGCAGTTGAAGGATTATCGGAACTATTCAGCAAAGGGATTTGAGGTTTCAATATCACCGGTTGTGTGCTGCTGGGGATGGTGATGTAGACGTTAGAGTTGATGACGTAACGATAACTGGAAGTCTAAATCGCCGTTGTGTATATTTTTATTATTACTCTTACTAATTGTGTGGTAACTGTGCTGTGGTTTAATTGCTAAGATAGATGGTGTACATCTTGTCCATAAGCGTTGATTTTTTTTAAAACTCTTTCCCCTTTATTTTAGGTTACCATTTTCTTGAAATTTTTCACTATGTTCTTTCAATTTGTAAGGTTCCAGAGGCTACTAATGGCTAGCCTGTAGCGAATATACTGTAGCTGTTGTTTCATTTGGTATTTGTAGTTCGTCCAAACCTAAAAATAATAGTATAAATATAAGACATATAAATAAAAGAAATTAAGCACAAATAAAATTATTGTTAACTTGCCCTTCAGCATTCCACTGCATATCTGCGCATCAAAACCTATGAATTTAGCTTGGTTGCAAGCTCAATCCACAATCAATTAATGTTAATAATAATAAAGTAATATTTCATTCATTTGTTCCATCGAAACTTTGCTGAAATCATTCACATTATTACATCACTTGTAGCGCGAAGAATTAGTAAAACAATAATAATATTTCTCCTTCACTGCCCACACTTAATTTATTCAATGACTTCTTCCTTTGCAATAGCTTAACACATCACATTTTGCTGTTGTTTTTTCAAAGATTTTAATTGAGGAAATTCCATTTTATTTGCCTGTACGGAGTTTCGTTAACTCTTTTCATTTCATACTATTAACTGGTAAAAAATGCAACTATATTACAGTCTTCAATTTAGAAGCACGTATATTTTATTCGAAAATCACCTGTATGTCAAAAAAAAAACAAGGCGATAATTACGACGACATTTCCCTGCTTACATGATTTCCCTCTGCGTTCCGTTTTTTTCGTAGTACAATATGCTGTTAACTCCTTTGTGCTTGACTAAAAAGAAGAAGATTCTCATTTTTGATAACATTAAAGAAAAGTTGTGTGTGTCATTCACTATAGAAACAAGCCAAGTCGATATTATAGAAATTATTGGAATGGACTCGTGGCCAGGTATTACGCCCTGTGATTCCTATATTACAAAGACAATATATACAAAGCCAAGTTGTCGCACATGTACGAAAACCGTAACAAATTATCAATGCTTGCAGCATGTGATTGATGACAACGATACTCAAAGAAAGACTTATGGTGAATTGTTAAAAGATTTGTTGCAAATGGATGTAAGCCGCCAAACTTAAAGATATTCATTCATACCGTCGGCAAAAAGTTATCCTTTTTTTTAGCATGTTTCTATTGTTGACGACTGCTTGCCACAAAGTGTTTGCAAAGCTTGCGCGGTTTTGCTAAGAAATATCTACGCATTTATATCGAAAGCCAGGGAAAGTCAGGCGGAGCTTATGCGGTCCCTGAATAACACGACAGGTGTAAATTATTCCCAAGAAACAAGCTTTAAGGTATCTTTGTTAGAAGGAGTACAAATTAAAAAAGAGTCTGAAAAAGTCGATTCGCCTTTGTCGGCGTCATTGGAAGTACCAATTACAACGAAGTTTGAAACGAAGTTCAAAAGTGGACCAGCAACAAGTACAGAATTACAAATAATAGGGAATCCTCTTTCATTTAAGCATGAATCAAATTTTAATAATGACATGGAAGCAGAGGAATATACGTTAAGGTAAGTGCATAAATACAATTTTATCCAAGCATTGTAAACAAATCAGTTTCAGTGATTTCAATAACCCAAATAGTGCCTGTGATGGAATTAGTCACTTAGAAACTGAAAATAACGAGGATTTGAAGTTGCTGCAGAAATCGTTGTCTGTGCGTCGTGACATGTGGGATGAAGTGGACAAAAGTGACAAATTGTATAGATGCCAGTCTTGCGACAAAGCCTTTAGAACTTTCCACAGTTTACAGTGCCATCTCGCAACACATAATCATGAAAAACAGTACAGTTGTTCAGATTGTGGCAAATCGTTTAAACACAAAAGTAGGTTAATGGATCATGTGCTTCTTCATTCCCTTGAAAGGCCCTTTAAATGTCATAGCTGCGATAAAGCATTCAAAAGATCATCAAGCTTGCAATCTCATCTGAAAATTCATTGTGATGAAAAACCGCGCACTTGTTCTGAATGTGGCAAATCATATGATCATGAAGATAAATTTTTGGCGCACATGCGAATTCATTCCTCTGGTAAGTTGTTTAAATGTCATTTCTGTCAAGAAATCTTCGGTACTTTAAACAATTTAAAATACCATCAAGTCAGTCATAATAACGAGAGGCCTCACATTTGTTCAGAATGTGAGAAATCATTTAAACACAAGGATCAATTGCAAGCACACATGCGTGATCACTTCTTTGATAAGCCTAAAGGAAGATCATATAATTGTTCGGATTGCAGTAGATCATTCAAACATAAGGATAACTTAGATGTACATAAGCGCGTTCATTCTGGTCTGCGCCCTTATGAATGCACCGAATGTGAGAAAACATTCAAATACGCGTCCGGGCTCAAATATCATCTATCACATCACACCGTTCTAAAGCCGTAAATTTGCAATAAGGTTTCACTCGGAGGATCGATTGAAATGTACTTAGTAAGAAAAATAAGCATGAGAAATATTGAACATACCCTCCGATTTCTGATAAAAGGCGTTAATAAAACAAAATTTTTATTTATTGTATCAAATCTTAATAAACGGGCTCGTCGTTTCCAGTTTCTATTACTCTAAAAAGATTATATTTTGTGTATATTTCAGATAAGGCGTACCTGAAATCGTCGCAATAAATGGTAACTTTTTTTTTTGTTTTGGGGCATTTATCGCAGTACTCAGGATGGCAGATGATCCGAATGAAAGTTAAACTGATGCCGGAATAATTCTTGTATACTAACATAGAATTCTTCAAAAGTGGCACGATTCATACAATGTTTCTCAAACGTGTCCAACCGCCCACGTCTCCAAAATATCTTCCAGTTTTCGCAATGAGTATATTAGCTAATTTAAATATTTATTTCCTTCTTCCCTAAGTTGTCCTTTGGGGATTCAAAAATAGATAGTAGTCGCAGCGGTCCGGGTTTGAAGAATAAGGGGCACGGCGCAGCGATTCGAAATTTGGATCATATAATTTTGCCGCAGTAAACACCAATAAACGGGGCAAAAATTTCGCAAAAAATTTCTCCGACTAGAAATTTAAGACAAAGCAGTAAATATATTGCCTTTTTATATTTTTAGAATAGTAGCTTCACTTTTCCATTATAAACGCTTCTCAAGAGTTTTATTTATGTTTTCTGTTGTGACCATCGTCGTTGAACTTCCATTTCGTTAATCGATTCGTATGAGCCCATCTAAAATCATGTATTCGGCAGAAAAAAAAGTAAGATTAAGTTATCAAGCCAATGGAGAGTTTAAGGGTTATTTTTCTTTTTGATATGGAGTAGGCATGAACTAAGCCAATGCAAAATGGCCTATATGTCCAGATCAGAGTTGTTTTTCCCAACAAAAAGCAACATCTAATTAATTATATTCCTTAATTGTTTTAAATTAATACCACTATAAATAGTAAACAAATCATCTAAACGGTGCGAAATTTTCACAGGTGTTGTTTAGACTTTTTAATATTGATATGAGTTTTATGTTGGAGATGACATTTTTTTGTCAGACTCGCAAATTATTGGTCGATGTGTAATTATTTTCCACGCATAAATAAAAAAGAATTAAGCAATTCGCAATGGAAAGTGCACTGAATGCATTTGCATCACCGTTCATTTGCATAGCTCTTAACACTTGCTTGCGTAAGGCGGACGCATCTTTGAGTGGTAACAGAGGTGGATACCTGAACACTGAATTCCAGAATTGCCACATGTAACTTTAATGGTATATGCACCGGATTGATTGATCAGATCAATGTTTGCAATGCTAACTTGGATTCTGATTCATGGAATAATACGCAAGGTTATAGGCGAGTCCGTTGTCATTTGTGAGTCTTGGTTTAATTGTAATGAAATTAAATTTCATCTTTCTCTGCGCAATCTAGCTTACTAGGCGTATTTACATGACAAGGATGGTTATGGATAATTGGAGGACCATTTTGTGTACAAACGAATAAAGTCAAATACGTAATTAGAAAATGCAGGAAGAATGCGCAGAGATTCAAATGATAAGCAGCTGTTGCGTAAATTACACCAATTTGTGTTCGAGGTGTAGATGCTGGAGCAATCAAGCACTGCTCGAAATTTGGACAAACTTAAATGACTGTTACTTGCTGTTCTTCTTGCTTGGGATAAACATGGTAGAATTTTTAACAGGAGTAGGTCGTTTCTCTCTTAGTTTCTTAGTAATTTGGCCACATTCTTACTAAATCTAAGTTTCCCTGACTATTGCGGGTTCACTACGACGTACGGTAAGCGATAAGCATTTGTGGCTTATATTTCCAAAGAAGGGTCAAACTTTTCTGCTCAATAATTTTTTAATTTTTTTTTTTTGTTTGTTTGTTAATCAGCTTCTTTTTTTAATTCTTTGTTTTGTTTCAGCTGTTTGTAAGCAAACAGTTTTTTTGGGAATTTTGTTGTTTTATTACAGCTGGGTGCTCTTATAAATGCAGCTGTAAACAGCCAAAACTAACTCGGAACAATCAATACTAACGTAAAACGTTCTGCTTTCGCGTAATTTCACAAGTATGAGAAGATGTATTTAACAGCTGGCGTGCCTATGTGATCCCAAAACCTATATTGAGCAGCACGTTTTGTCTTCTTTTTCTACAAGTCAGCAAATCAGCAACATATGATTGAATGAGTTGAGTAAAAGTTTTGTAAAATGTTGGCAAAGTTAAGCTCTCCAACTGAAAATAAAAATTATACTGTGAAGAAAACTGTGACGATAAGAGAGAGAAAAAGACGTTGACGATCAATTTGAAAAAAGTTTGGGAATAAAACTCAAGAAATCGCAACTCCATTGTTAGTGCGATTTGAAAGTGGAGATTGTAACCTTCTTACGTAGGAGGGTCAAGAATATGTTTAACGCAGGACGTCATATATATATAAAACTTAAATTGAATTAAAAACATATAACGAATTCTTCTAGCTTTCGTTCCTTTCATTTTTTATTTAAATAAACTTGTGCGGACTTATAGTTTACGCTAAATTTATATCATTAAATTTCGTTGTGGCTAAGATAATTCTTCAAAATATCACGTATATGAAAAGCATTTCTGCTGGCGTTATTTCCCGACAAATTTCTTGCTTTGCGTAGTGGTGCTGTATTCTGTCGCCATAATCCGCTCTTTACCGCACCGTTTTCTTCAAAATCAACATATTCTCGTGGGCAATAAGATTCGTCGTGCGTTTTCACAAAATTATGCAAAACAACAGTGGCCTTTACCACAGATTCGGCGTTCTCGGGTTTCATATGGATGGGGCTTAACAATACCCTCCAACGAGACGCCAATACACCGAATGCATTTTCGATCGTTTCCCTTCCCCGGGATAACCTCTTGTTGAAGGTTTCCTTATCTTTTGGTAAAAGAATTCCAGGATAAGGTCTCATTAGGTTGTTCCGCAGAGGAAATGCTGAGTCTCCAATAAAATAGTACGGAAATTCTATATTGGTGCCTGTTATGGTTGTAGTTTCAGGCAACTCTAATTGATTTTGTACTAAACGCCTCGCAAACTCTGAACGGCGCATAATGCCATCATCACTTTGGGGCCCGCAAGCACCAACATCAATTGCCGTAAAGATGTAGTCCGCGCCGCACACTGCTAGCAGAGCTATTGAGTACGTGCCTGAAATAACGGAAATATCATTAAATGTTTTTATATTTTAACCCACTAAAACATTACCCTTGTTTTTATAATATTGTGAGCCAGAGTTCGAAGGGCGCACTATATTAATGTGTTTTACATCTATAGCGCCTACGCAGTGTGGAAGATTCCAAATATTTTCGAAATCAACCGCGATACGTTCCCACCCCGACTTATTGGGCGTAGACATATAAAAGGGAGCAAGAACATCCCATAAGACTCGGGATGTTTCTTGGATAATGGATCGTACTGTGGACGCTCCCATTTTAAAGGTAAGAGATAAATATCTAACACTTTCTCCATGAGCCAAATATCTGCTAACACCACAAAATAAATCTTGTATTGAATTGACCCACCAAAAATGAATTTTATCACAAAGAAACTTACAGCAGCGTTAAAAACAATCTACACTTGGCAGATATAGATGGTCTACACGAAGACTTGGTTAATTTCTCCTCGGTCAAATTTAGAAGAAGATCAAATATTTCGGGATTCATTCGAACATTTACTTTAAATTGCTCAAAGTCTTTATTGTACATATGGTCGAAGGCGGTGACAAAGAATCCATCAACATCTCGGTTTTTATATAAAGGCCTTACCCAGAATCTCTTTTTGTATCTGCGGCGGCGACGATAATACTCGTACATCATTCCCGTTATCATAACCAAAATAATTAAATCGTCGTTATCCATCCTCTTTTAT
The DNA here is from genome assembly GCA_000688735.1 of Glossina austeni. Lineage (NCBI taxonomy): Eukaryota > Metazoa > Arthropoda > Insecta > Diptera > Glossinidae > Glossina > Glossina austeni. Next base: position 24,573 of record KK503016.1, on the reverse strand, counting down.
TGCTCAAGCGGCTCCTTACAAATCAACAAACATGATATTAAAGATCGGTTATTAATTATATTATTAACTACCGTGTGAATTTACTAGTATTGAAGGAAATTGCCTTTTGCTTCAAAAACGTCACTATGTAAATAAACAGTTTCGCTTTATTAATGCTTATACATATAAAACACAATAAGTTAGTTTTTGAAACCATATGATTTTGCTAGAATAGTACGATGCAAGCTAAGTGTAACTTGTTTAATCCTTCACACAATGACGCACTGAACGCACGATACAAAACACGAAATCAATTGCTTTACTAAAGCAAAATAAGATGCGGGGTGGTGGCGTATTCCAAAGCTAAATTTCATTCCTAACACAGCCGATAATTGTGAAACATATTTATCGCGTCCGCGTAAGACTTTTGTGTCGATTTCGTTGCTTTCATTTATATGTAAATGAAAAATCAGGGAAATTAACTAACTTTTAGTGAAGTAGTGAACGAATATTTAGGGAATAAATTGGAAAAAAGGAAAAATTAATTTTTAGTGCATATTTTAAATTGACGGCATATTTTAAATTGACGGCATATTTTAAATTGACAATACGCGAACACCGTGTTCGCGTGCGTTTGGAAACTGAAAATGTTGAATGACATGATGGCCACGATTAAAACGCGGATTTACCCTAACGGACAGAAAAAATTGTAAATGAAAGTTTTTTGACAATGTTTTGTGGCGTCTTCTTTGGGCTTAAACAGTTTTTTATGTTCTAGTTTAATAAAAAGAATTGTTAACTTTTCTTAAGTCGCTATTGTTTTTAGTTTAGCTAGTTATGGGAGAAATATAAATAAAAAAAAACATACATTAAAACATAGCAGATTTATTAGTATCATTGCCATTATTCAATAAACGCAAGTAATATTATATAATAGATGCATGATAAAAGAGCAAATGTAAGTATTTTTAAATTTGATTTTATTGACTCTTTTTAATGTTGAATGGTTGTGATTGCAGGTCAGCTTCCAAGGAACAGTTCAGCGAACTGCTTCTCTTCATTACAAACGATCCCGTAGGGGGACAATGAAATTTGACAAGTATTAAAGAATGCGCAACAGTTGGGATGCCTATGTGATCCCAAAAAACTGATAATCATCAAACTATGCTGGATGCTGTCACATACGCCATCCCAAATCTGTCGAAAAACGAAAATACAAACCGTCCATCAGATATATTATCACCCGCGTGGATTGGAGAAGTGACCGAACAACTGGAATTTGTTTACATAAACATTAATAAAGCGAAAGGTTTTTAGAAAGCGGATTCTTGAAGCAAAATGCAATTAAAAAAACGAAAGAAAAGGAGTGCAGTGAATGTTAGTTGAAGTGAAAATTAAAAATAAATATATCAACACATTTTTAGAGAATTTTAGGCGGCATCACTTCGATTCTCAAATTAATAGAAACTGTCGTAATGCATTGTTGTAATGCATACGTGCTTGAAATATTTTTGAAAACTAGTCTAAATACTTAAGCACATGTTAATTCCAGTCTATGCTACCTAGTGCATCTTAGTTTTCCGGTTCCCTATTCTTTTAACACAATTTACTAAATCTTATTCACTAAATCTTAAGCTTAAACTGCAGTCGCTTATACACACAGTCGTCATCACATTAAGTCCACCTTGGAGTGTACCCAAGCTTGCTAACTTTATGGAACTACAAACTACCACTGCTGATTTGCAATGAATTTTCTTTTACGTAACGGGTCAGACGAGTAATATCGCAAAACCTGATATACGGTAATTTACTAACTGGATAAATTACAGATTCTGGATAACAGATAGTTTCGGCTTTTGGTGGAAATTATAATAATTTCTATAGAACTGTAGTAAATTTTTTTACTGTGCTGGATGAGTGCAAAATTAGGCCGTACGTTCTGGTCGCGTTGATGGCAGTATCTACAGACATTCGTAAAGTTGGTAACTCTGTTTATTCAGAAAAACATTCTCTTCACATATTCTATATCTCTTTGCGGCAAGAGGGTGATAATTGTGCTCTTCTTTCTAATTTATATTTTCTCTTCCTAATTTTGCTTAAAAGTGCCAAATTTTTATGCTTTTTGATATTGATTTAAATGAGAGAATCATTTGTCGTATTCGACAATTTTACATTGGAACAATTTTTATAAGAAGAGAACTTTTTACTGTTCAATTGTCTTTGTACAATGGTGAACTTTTGTTTACGCACTACGCGTAGATGCATTGGTGGGCATATGTCAGGAAGATGAAAAAAATCATTCATATTTCTTTAAATTAAGCCATGGACGCTTCGCCGTATATAAAATGGACTGCAGCTATGCAAGGACAAAGAAGTAAGACCCAATTTAGAAGAGGGATTCAATTTACAAACGCTTGAATGGCGTAGAGCCACATGAAACGTTCTTCAGATATTTATTACACATTTTACCTTGGCAAGAAGTTGTATCAATTTTCTTATTTTTTCCTCCCTCAGAGGATAAATTCTTTAATATTCAAATATTTAATCTTCCTACCGTCTGTTGTGGGAATTTGCAAAAACCGCAACGTGAATAAAAAAACACTGATTAAATTCGTTGATTTAGGAATTTCATATTCATAATTTTCCGGTCAATAAATCCCTACGCCGAGGGCTAATACTTAAAACGAATCGCGATGTCACGCGTGACCACGCCCAATGTGCAAGTATGTACATAGTAAAGTCAACCGCGATATTCTGAATTTCTATAAGGCTAAGCAATGATATCGTACGTGCCTGCACTAACGTGACCACCTCAGTATAAGATAATTCTAAATAAAGAAGAAAAGGGAACATCTTGAGTATACCGAGAGCCCCATAGTTTTGTTTCTTCATGTTTACAAACTACGTTTTTCTTTTCTTTCTAGTTACGAACCAGCTGAAAGGTTCTTTTAATAACGTCGTAAGGAAAATTCTTAAATACAGTTTCATCCCCGTATTTTCACCAAAATAACCCATTAATTGTACGTATGTCACACTACTTTTGTGAGCTTTTGTGAGTTTTTGGTATTCGGACGTGTCATCATGACTTTAGAGACTTTAAGAAACATCACAGTACTCTTGAGCACGTCAGTAAACAATTTTATTATGATAACATAGTAGAGTGTAAAGGTAAAAAAATTTTTTTTTCAAAATTAAGAGAAAATTGTATAAAAAATGGAAGAAAACGTAAGCAGAGGTAGATGTGTAAAAAAACTTTATTTTTTTTAACATTTATTACTTCTTGATCAAGTTTATTAGATTTCGTTATAATGCTAAAATATTTAAGGGATAAGAACGACCCTGCCTATCTTCAAGCAGCTTTTTAGATATTCCGGGATATTATTATGTTATGTTATAAAGCATTTATTATCACGGGAACATCAAAAACTTTATTGGTTTTTGGAATGCGGGCAAAAATGGTGTAAACAAAATATAGATGAAAAACACACTAAGAAAGTTAATGTAAAGGCGAATTAAAGTTTTGAATATTATTTGATTGACATAATAAAATAAAGCAAAAGACTTTCTTAAATATTTGGACTTGACAAATATATTTAAAATTGCAAGTAAATTGCCTTCATTGCTCGCTTTTCACTCGCTATAAATTAGTATAATATACAAATCAAAATTTTAAATCGTACAACATTGAAAAGATCTAAATTAGTATAAAATAAACATAAATTAAATAAATAATTTCAAAATTTAAAATAAATACGATTTGCCAATTCCTATAACGTCTGGTAAAAAGTTGACAAAGTTGAAGTCCCATCCCGAAAATAAGAACAACGCATCAACGTGTGTAGGCACTAAGTGTTAACAGTTCATTTAGTTTTTTAGTTTCAAACGCAAAAAAGAAGAAAATGTTAACTTAATTTTTGTGTTAATTAACAAATAAAGCCCATACTTTCCTCAGCTTAAAAGAAAATTGGATCCAAGTTATTTCAAATCTATCGGGATGAACATGATTTCTGCTAATTCCCGTGTCTCTTGCATTACTACAGCTGAAGATGTAAGATGCCGTGCATGCATAAAGGCTGCAGCAAGTTATCAGTCTTTACAACAAACTATTAACAATATGGATACTCAGTCAAAAACATACGGTGAGCTACTGAAGGATTTGTTGCAATTGGACGTAAGTTTTAAAAAATATAATATATTGTGAAAACCTTAGTGCTAATCGTGTTATTGGACGTTTAGTACACTTCTGTTTTAGAAGATCAACTCCCTCAAAAAATTTGCAAAAAATGTGCTAGTTTGTTGAAGAAGGTCCACATATTTATCTTAGAAGCGCGTAAGCGACATGAGGAACTTTTACGATGTATAAACGATATTAAAACTGAGGATTGTTTACAAGAGATGCCTATTGATCTGCTTCAGCTAAAGGAAATTGAAATTAAGGCAGAACCTGAACCGCATACCTTATTGGACCTCGTGGAAGTGCATATTAAAACAGAACCAGTGTTTGTGGAAACTTTACATAGTAAAAATGAACGAGCTGTAGCTTCGCTAAATACATACACAAATCTTAATAACGCTAATGTAACAGAGGAAAATACCTTAAGGTAAATTTACAAAAGCGATTTAAGCCATTGCTTTCGAACACATCTTTTTTAGTAATTTCGACTTGGAAAATTTGAGCAATGATGCTACTGACGTCTCTTCGGCTGCTGACGATGATGTGGCAGAAGTCTTCAGTTTACCTCAAAAATCATTGGCCGTGCGTTGTGATGTTTGTGATAAAGTGTACGACAATGCGGTCGCTTTAAAGAAACATAAAACATACACTCATATGCCAGAGGAACAAAAGATACCTTGTGCGTTATGCAATTTTAAAACTAGCCGTACGTCAGCAATTAAAGTACATTTAAGAACTATTCATGGTCCAGAGACCGTAGATAAATACTTTAAACCTCGCAGAGTCTTTAAAGGGAGCTTTTGCTGTACTTCATGTCCTAAACGATATAGTCGTAAGGATGATCTGCAAAGACATATCAAAAAAGTACACGTTAACGGTGAGAATTTAGCAAAGAAACCAAAATCGGGCCAAAAATCCAAAAAAAGATCAAATCAAACGTATTTATGCACTTTTTGTGGTCAATCGTTTGCTGAAAAGGGTAATTTGAGCATACATGTCCGCACTCATACGGGCGATAGGCCTTTTAAATGCGAGTTTTGCGAGAAAGCTTTTAGAAGTTCAGAAACCTTAAAATATCATCTGGTAACGCATAGCGATGAAAAACCACACACCTGTTCTGAATGTGGCAAATCATTTAAACGTAAAGACAAGTTACGCACGCACATGCGCGTTCATTCTGAATTACGACCCTATAAATGTAGCGAATGTGAAAAATCATTTAAATATTCGTGCGTACTTAAAACTCATATGCACATTCACACAGGACAAACTCCATTTGCTTGTAAAACTTGTGGAGAAAGCTTTTCATTAAGAACTTCTCTAAATGTACATTGCGTGACAAATGGCCACGAGCAATAAGCAAGTTTCAGATGTCAAATAAAGCATTGAAGATCTACACTTCCGTTTGCTAGAAAGGGCAAGCAGAGTGCAAACTTTTTAATAAGTTATATGTAAGGTACATTTTTTAACTATATTCTATCAGATATGAAGTAAATAAATTTAAGATATCAAATATTTCTATTACTCCAAGATTATTTCTATTATACAAGAACAGTTCATTTTATATTTGTATAGAATATTTCACTTTATATATGTATACAAGGAGATTTATAATTTATTATTTGATTAATTGCATTTTTTCTTGCAATAAATTGTAGAACCTTTTGTAGAACTGCAAATGCTCTTGCTTTCTAAGCGTTCCCCACCGTGTGACATTATATTAAGAATCTTTTAACGGAATTTCGACCTATACGAGAGAGGAGAATGAAAAGCAAGCTGTTAAATGGCTGCTAATATGATAGTTTTTTGTTAAGTTAATCGAAATGTTAAAAAGTCCCTCAGAGTGTACTTTATTGTGATCTTCTATTCCAAGAATAACGTCGGCATGGCTTGGTATTTAGTTCCTTCCGATTATAGTCGTTGTTGATGTTATACTTTCTGAACTCTGCAACACACTTGTGTCTACATGTGAGCGCAGGACCCAAAAAAAGAAAATTGAATTTTATATATATGGTACAATATTTGCAAAAGTCTAACCTAATTTAATAGAAATGAATATAATGAAAAAACTTAATGCTAGTAATCCTTAAATGACAAACGTAGTTAAACAAATTTTAAACATGTATTTATTTTTTGTTAATCATATAAAACGCACTCATTAATACTAATATATTTAGCACCTGCAGTTGTAATGATTCGCTAATGGCCCAACGTTACTCAAAATGTTTTGCATTGCTGGCTACAGATTTATTACATTTCACCTTTTAATTATTATTTTTTATTTATGAGGAAGGCCGAAATTTATAAGAAAAATAATTGATATCAGTCGGAAGATATATACATATATGTATATACATATCTGCGTGTATATGTATTCATGCATTAACAGCGTAAGGACTATACCAATCCCTGTTAAAGACGCTTAAAAGCTGTTCTCTTATATCTGTAGCGGACGAACTATTGTTCACTGCTTGCAGATATAACCCAATACCCGCCGTATCTATAAAATAGTCTCCAGACCAATTTGATGTTCCAATATATGCCGCATTGTCGGTAACCATGTACTTATTGTGATTAACTCGGCTGTGCGGTATTTTCAATTGATCTTTGTTTATAGGTACAATAAATCGTCGTACCTGTATATCGACGCCTTTCAGGGATTGGTTTAGGTCTGTTAACGATTTCAGAAAATAGTTTTCAGATTTACTCGAATAACGCCACCAAGAAATAAGTAATTTTATTTTTACTTTATTTTCTATAGCCACTTTCCTTAAAGCATCATCGATAAAAGGCCAATATCTCATACTTTCAGTATACATTATAAGCGGATAGTAGTCCATCACTGCGACATACACAAAAGATTTTGCATCATTTATGGTTTTCAATATGCATTCCAAATCATCCACACGACCGTCTGAGGTCAAGGGTGGTGGAGAGCTCGAAACCACTGCTTGCAAATTATTTGAACTACTATTTACAATTATAGGGTTAGCAAAATTGAAATTCGTGGAATATTCCTTCGGCCATTTCTTAGGAACGTTGGCTGTTTGACTACCAAGATACCAATATTCATTAAAGATTTTCATAAAGTCTTCAGATAATGTTTTACAATTTATACCAAGGACTCCTAACTCTTTGACTTGAGTCAAAGACCTCCAGTCCATATTCGCACTTCCCACATAAAAATGCTTATTATCTACAACCCATAATTTTGTATGTAAGACTCCTCCGCCTAATAAACGAGTAAAGTTGACGGAACGCACTTCAGCTGCTCCCATTTGTTGCAATATTTCAGTATCTGAATTGTTTGAAATGGCTGTCGGCTCACTTTGTGCGATACGAATTGTAATGTTAGGATGCGCTCCTTTTGCTTTAATAGCTTCATATATATTTTCCCCTAATATAGCCGAAGGGTGTTCAACGACGTCCGATCCTAACATTGTCCAATAAAAGGAACCGATGTTTAACGATTCTTCGGTAAAATTCATTAAAATTTCCCAGGCATTGTAAGTTGATAAAAACTTTGGACTATTTTCGCTGTAATTTAGCCCATCAGGAATGCTTTCCACCAATTGAAGACTGCATTGCCCGTCAAATGCGAGTTCATTCATAACAACACCATTACTTAAATTCCGAGATATACTATAGATAGCTAAGCCGCTTGTAATGAAGATTATAAGACAGCAAGCTCGATGCCACCATGCAGAATATCTGACCGATTTTGTCGTTAAATATTCAAAAGGGATTTGGAGGTACGTCCACTCCGTATGAGGATATTTCATCTTCATATTTGATATTGTAAACACGCACCGAAAAAAGGAAGACGTACGCTTTATTGATTTGAACGGAAATTGTTGGCAATAGTTTATTTCTCCAGCCAGTGCAGCATCTACAGATGAAATACTCCAATTTTATTCCCTTGATGGCGCATATATAAAATCCGACACTTAATCATCAAATTTCGACTTAAACAGCCCACAGTTTGTCATATATTGTTGAGAGGAATGCTTAGCATAGTTTTCTTCTTTTTACTGTAGTTTTGTAATGCATTTTCATTTTGTAATACCAAATGTCAGCAGCTCATTAATTTTTTACGTTCAAAAGAATAAAAAGAAGAAGACAATAATTTGTTTTGTGTGCTGGAAACAAATTGGAATTTATTGCAATGGACACGATGTCTACAGTTTCCGTCAGCCCAAGCAATATTAAAACTATAGATACGAGATGCCGCACATGCATAAAAACTGCATCAAGTTATCTTTCCTTGCAGCAAGAAATTAACGAAATTGACACTCATTCAAAAACTTACGGCGAGCTATTGAGGGATATATTGCAATTGGACGTAAGTCTTAACACGTACAATATTTGGCGAAAATATTAGACCTAATCGTGTTATTGAATGCTTAGTATACTTCTGTTTTAGAAGATCAACTGCCGCAAAGAATATGCAAAAAATGCGCCAGTTTGCTGAAGAGAATCTATACGTTTGTTGTGCTAGCACGTAAGCGACATGAAGAATATATTTTATGCAGTCTTACAACTCAAAACTGCTTGAAAGAAATTCCAATTGATTTGCCTTTACTTAATGATGTACAAATTAAGGCAGATCCTGATGAAAACGAAGCATCGCAACATTTACTAGAGCTAGTGGAAGTGCAAATTAAAACAGAACCAGAAGTAACGGAAATTCTAGGGGGTAAGAGCGAGAAAGCTGATCGTTCCGTTAAGACTAACGTAAAACTTAATAGTGCCAAAACAATGGACAAAAATGCGTTAAGGTAATTAATTACAACCGATTAAAAACATAACCTGCAATCATGAGGTTTTTATTAGTAATTGCCGTGTGGAAAATATAAGCAGTGATGCTACTGACGTCTCGTCGGCGGTTGAAGATGATGTGGGAGAAGAATTCAATTTGCCGCTCAAAGCATTGGCCGTGCGTTGCGATGTTTGCGATAAAGTGTACGAAAATGCAGCAGCTTTGAAAAAACACAGAACTTACACTCATATGCCAGACGAACAAAAGATACCTTGTGCATTATGCAATTTTAAAACTAGCCGTACGTCAGCAATTAAAGTTCATTTAAGAAACATGCATGGTCCAGAAACTGTAGATAAATATTTCAAACCTATCACAGTGTTTAAAGGCAGCTTCTGTTGTACATTATGTCCTAAACGATACAGTCGCAAAGGCGATTTGCAAAGACACGTCAAGCAAGTACACATTAATGGTGAGAATACTATTAAAAACCCAAAATCAAGCCGGAAAACTAAAAAGGGATTAGTTCGGACCTATTTATGCACCTTTTGCGGTCAGTCATTCGGCAGAAAAAGCACATTAAGCACACATGTCCGCATACACACCGATGATAGACCGTACAAATGTGAATTCTGTGAAAAAACTTTCAAAAGTTTAGTAAATTTAAAATATCATTTGGTAACACATAGTGATGAAAAACCACATACTTGTTCCGAATGTGGTAAATCATTTAATCGTAAAGATAAATTACGCAGGCACATGCGAGTTCATTCTGATTTACGACGTTATAAATGCAGTGAATGTGAGAAATCGTTTAAATATTCCTGTGTGCTCAAAACTCATATGCAAATTCATTTAGGACGGGATTCATTCGCCAGTAAATTTGGCCATGACAAGCTTTCATTAGCAACGTCTCTAAATACGCAAAGTGTGCCAAATGAAAGGGACTAATGAAGGAAATTAAAATTTGAAAAGACAAGAGGGATTGTTATCTCACTCTGATCTAAAAATTGCTATCCATGATTACTATGATAAAAGTCTTTTTTAAAATATATTCTGCAAGTAAATAAATGCTCAACAATTACATTCTGAAGTAATATATTTGTAACGCTTGCATAATAATATATTTAAAAATTTTCCGGGGATGCATAATATTTCATCATAGACTTCGTATGCTTGAATTGCAAGCCTTCTGTTGCAGCTATTACTTCGTCGATAAAACTCTGCGAATTATGTATAGTAGTTCCACCCAGGATGACACGATAGCCGTTATTGTTCAGCTGATGAACTGCCAAAGCTTCCTCGTAAGTAGTTCCCCCTATAATAAAAACTACAACTTCTTGAGGTGGTCGCCGAAATGGCACTAATTCTGAATTAATGGCCGGATATAACGGATCTAATTCACGGCCTTTAAAAATATCTTCCAAAGTTTCCTTCAGCAATGGTGTATGCTGAGTAAAAACATTTTCTACGCCCTTCAGTCCTTTAATTAGATTCCGTGTCAATTTTACAGCATCTGTTATGCGTACTAAACTAAATACCTCTCCTTGCCGTACATGTGTGCCAGCGTACTCAATCAAACAAGGTATTATGTGAGCTTGGGCGCTTCGCATTTTGATTATTTGCAATAGGCCCGAAGTGTCGCAATTGGCGTGACGTTCATAACGTAAAGCGTACAGAGCTACTAATTTAATAGCATCATTAATAGCAATTCTTTCATCTGCGATGATTTTCTTAATACGTTGCAGCTGAGCGGAGTGCTCGGCTTTGCAAGCTATTTCTTGTTCCAATTCAGAAACTTCAAACAGATTACGTTTGCTAGTTAAATTAGACAACTCACCCATTATGCATAAATGTTTCTGAACAGTGCCTGACATTTTCTTGAATTGCGGATATGATTCAATAAAATTTTTCATATCAGCTATACTTTCAACCTTCTTGTGATCCTTGGCCTTACGCTGGAACTCCTCCATTAAACTTTTAATGGTTGAACCTATCTCACCGAAGTTTGCATACATATTCTTACTATAGAATTCATCTTGCTCACCAGATAAAACCAGTTCTTTAAAATCATTAGGTATGCCCTGGACATTAGACAAATCTAGTCGATTATTTCGTATCGTTAGTAGCTCATGAACCATAGCTTGATAAGTCCACTGATGTAGTAAAGGCGTGACCGGATCGTCACGACGGTCGAGTATTAAGAGCAAAGGTGGGGCTGCTCCATTTTCTTGTTGTCGAAATTCAAAAAGTGTGGAGTCTTTAGTGATTTGCTCAAATATTTGTTTGGCCAAATTTTGAGCTACGGACGATCCAGCTCGGTAGCGTATTACAGGATTCAATCTCAATGTTAACAATACACCAATAATACCTTGTACAGAACGAGTTAAAGCTTCTGGAAGCCAATTCAAACGCTGCATGGATTTTGGTATACTTAAAGAAAATAAATTGGGATTCACACTTAAATAATCAGCATAAAACTCCTTCACCTCCCTTACAGATTCGCTCTCATCACATTCAGCCAGAAATTTGATATCAGTACGTGGAATGATATTACTAAAATCTGTTATATATACATGTAAATAATAAATATATTTATTTAATGTAAAATTCAAAAGACATTATGGAACTTACATATATAATATGAACCATATTTGGGACTACGTAATTCATTTGCTAGCAGTTGAATATTTTGTTTGGTTGGTCTAATAAAAACTATACATTTGAGATATTTCATGCGCTCATTAGAACGCCCAGAATCCAGGCGTTCAAACAAATACACCTCCCGTTGCAGCATGTCGGACTGGCTAGAAGCCATTGATATACTAGTCTATAGAAATGGAAAAATTTTTGAATTTTTTGATGAAAGCAGAATAGAACAGACTTACAGTCTCTCGATCCAGCAGCATGTTTTTCATGCCTGGTCCTGACTCACTACACATTTTCTCAATGTACAATCTAATACCGCTTATTAAATTCATGGCTACTTTTTGGGGTAGCTTCTGTAAAATTAAATTAATTTTTTTATAAAAATGCACTTTATTTCTTGCACAGTAGACGTAAAGCTGCCATATCAGAATTATGCACAAATTTGTTACTTTATTAAGTATGCAACGAATGTGGGCGAAATTGGTGAATAAAGTAAAGAAAATATTGCTTGAAAAACTATGAATTAAAAAGAAACAGATGAAAAATATTAACATTAAAATAATTATATCATTGAAATTCAGCGAATCAAGTAGTCGAGTTATGTATCCGTGTTGATTCAATCTTTTCAGTGTTATCAATTTATTGCACTTTTGCTAACGGCATATAAAAGAAGCATATCTAGTTTATTTATTTCATTAATAAACAATGGACATGAATATTAATATCACGTAGCGGACGTTGAACATGCAAACAATAATAAAAAATTAATTTAATTGAAATTAGGAAATTCAAAGAAAAAATGGAGCGAAGTATTATAACCTAAACCAATCTCTAAAATAGTTAAGTTTAAAAAAAGAACTTCGCATTCATTCTGAATCTTTCCCACTTGGCACGGCGAATTATACGTCATTGATTCGCTAAACTTGAGAAGAAAAACTAGAAGCAACTGATATTTTTGAACGCATAAAAAATCCAAATTTGTTTGGGTCATAACAATAAATTTATTATGTCTTGTCAAACATTATGAGAAAAGAAGGGTTAGTTGTTGTGCGCCCAATCAATAAATATAATATCACCAAATTCCGGAGATGCAAAAACAGCGGACATAGAATTTGGAGCCGGCATCAAGTTATCAGACTTTACAAGTAGTGATTACCTGAAGTGATGAGTTGTTAAAAAAATTGTTGCAAATTGTTGCAATTGTTGTTGTTGTGTTTTATTTAAAACAAATGTATATGTGTATAGAAATGTAGACACAATATATATATATGTGGAAGATCAATTACCGCACCAGTTTGTGGGATTCATGTGAAATCATTCCACTAGTTTTAATAGTGCATTTATAATTAAAAAAAATTAGAGGCAAAACAAATATATCAACACATACTAATAAATTCTGGTTTACTTTTCCTTTTTACAAAAAATATTGTAACGAAGAAAACATGATTGGTTTTTTACGTTCTTCTCCCACTCTTCGAGTAAATAATTTAAGAAACCTCGACGATCGCGGTACCTATTCTCAGTTTACTGACCAACAAGATAATTTATGGAATTTTTTCAATTAGTCAGGAGACATGTTCCTTCTTTACGATTAAATCTTTGTGCCCATTTTTCAACCCCCGTTATGTTTTTTTCTCACTCGCCTAAACATATCAGCTGGTAGGGATGCCAAAGCCACATATTACTGTTTTTTGAGTTCTTACTACTACTCACCGTTAGGCTACTCACCGTTGATAGCGACGTTCGTTATCGTCAATAGGTCCTGATTATGAATGGTGTTAACTAGAACGCTGATTATTTATGGTGTTAACTAGGTTTTAGCTGCGTTTTTATGAAAATTAAAAGATTGGGTTTTATTTGTGGAAATTGATTAAAAAGAAACGTTTTTATTTTACAACATTATACATTCTTTACAGGGAAATTCATATGGTCATGTATTTATATATTACATAAAATAAAAAAATTCAAAAATTTACGTTCTAAAAAAAAAATAAATTAGCGGCCCCTTGCATCGGTTCTTTAATCCAGTTGGATTCCTTGCTGGCAAATGATTACTTTAGAGCACCCACCATTCTACATAAGTGGGGCAGTAAGGTTTCTTGGACATTATCATAAAGGGAAAGTAAAACGGTTTTTAGTTTTTTGTTGTATGTTGCTTCTTCTTTGCTTTGAGGTTCCGCCGGTTGAAAATTCGGTACTAAAATCAGCTGATTTCTTGTTTATATTTTTAAATAACAAGAATGAAAATGTATAAAAACAAAGCATCCTAATTGAAGTCATGCAAGTCATGCCAGTTATATCTTAAAAAAAAAAATTAGTATTTATCGGTAATAGTACACTTACTATAACAAATGTATTGCTTCTTTTCTTATTTTAGGATTCGTTGCCTTTCATTTTCAACTTCTTTAGCATAATGCATACGAAAACGAGAATCGGTTGGTTTATCGTTCATTTTAACAGAGAGATATTAATTTTTATGTCAACCATGTAAGCCAGCATTCCTTGTTTCTCTTTCAACGAATGAATGTTACGACTGGCATTACAGTTTAACACGCTCTCTTAGTTTTGCAAAGCACGGTCACTATGAGAAAAGTCTGAGAATATGTTTTATTTTGATTAGATTGGATGGCACACGTGCCGGAAATGTGTGGAAGACATGCAGTTGAGTTCGGATTTTAAGTTAATCAAGAATTTCTAAAATGTAAGAATAGTTGTGCAAAGCACATTTAAGCGCCAAAGAAATAATAAAAGAAAGCTTTTCTTTTTGATGTTGAAAAAATAAGCTCCCTCTGTTAACAAATAGCATAGCTATTCATTTCATGAAAGCATAAGAAAGACAACGCAGCTGTTAACCACATATGTAAATAAGCGAAGATTAGAGCGCTTAATATTCAAACAAATATTTCAGTAGTAATGTGAAAGTATTTCTGAAATTTCTTCTTGACTGATGTATCCTTTCAATCCACGAGGCAATCCTAGATTTGCGAGAGGACGTGGTGGTGGTGGCGGTGGTGGGAGTGGTCGTGGTTATCGTCCTTATTTCTATTTCAAGCGCAATGGACGTACTATTCCAGGCACTAGTCGCGGTCGCGGTGCTTGGGGTACTATGCGACCACCTGCAGCTCCTGCGGCGCCGCGGATTGCTGGAGATTTTTCATCAAGCTTTCTGAGACCTCAGATTTACGCTGTTCCTGAAGATGCCGAACAAATGATTCAATCTTTCGCTATTGAAACGCCTAATGGCTATCCCGGATGGCGTTTATATTTCTATAGTTCAAATTTTGAACAGAATAGCATAACCCATACGCGCGTCAAACTTATGGAAACACATTACAAGAATTTCGTAATGAAATACGATTTCATGGACATACATAAAAAGGGCTATTTTCAGATAATGGCTAAAATATTGCAGATGGATGAAGATTTGCAAAAAGATTGGCCTACATTACGCGATGACATACAAACCAATCCCTACAAAACGATGACTATTATGGCATTAGCTATGCAAACGGGAGGTAAGTCCAAGTGTCCGCTTATCTGCCTTTTTTTTTTTTGATTATTCTGCGTAGCATTGGAGGTAGCCATTGATGCTCATTCGGGTATGGGAAAAAGCGATCAATGGAACTATGTGCCACGAGCAGTGAAGCCACGCAAAATTTATGTTCGGCCGGAGGGATTTTTAGTAGAGCAGCCTATGGAACAAATCCCTTTAATGGAGATAGATCAATTGTATTGCGTGAGAGGTGTGGTGAAGTCTATGGGCGAGGTAGAGGCATATGCTTCATGGGTGGCTTACAAATGCAGTCGTTGTAAACAAGATCAAGCACTGAGACAGGGAGGTAAGCCCAAATGTGTATAAAGTTAAATGTCTTTAATAATTATATAAGTCCAGGTAGATTTATTCATGCCCCGTATTTATCTGCCTTTTTCTGGCTATTCTGTGTATACGTGGATTAAATTTTGGCAGTAAAATGAATAAAAAAAAAAGAAAACGTTATACTAAAGAACGTATTACGACCTGCCTTCTCTTGCAGATCTCCAACCGAACCGGCCAACTGATTGCAAAACTCTTGGTTGTATGGCTAAACAAGGTTTCATAGAAATGCGTTCTTCACCTTTTACTCGTTTAAAAGTGAAGCAAATCATAGAATTGGCCGAGGCCCGGATGGATGTATTGCATTATGAGGATACGTCGATCGACTATTGTTTGGAAGCAGAACTACATTACGACTTAGTTGATTCTGTGGTAATAGGTGAAGAAGTTGTAATGACAGGAGTTTTGAAAATGTGTAGTCTGCAGGAAGTAGCAGGTGGTAAACAAATGAAAGTTTACCTGAAAGTTTGCTCGATTACAAAGGCCGAGCGGGCTCCTCATCATTTCAACGAAACTGATATACAAGCTATCACCACTATAAATGGAACGACAGATAGTTTCAAATTGTTGGTTCATTCGTTGGCACCCGAAGTCTACGGCCATGAAGTAGTTAAAGCCGGTGCTTTATTATCGATAATTGGAGGCTCTGGTTCCCAATTACATGACGAAGAAGAAATCCATGTTCTATTGATCGGTGATCCTGGCGTAGGTAAATCACGTATAGCACGTATGTGCGCCCAGATCTCACAGAAAGGTAATGAAATTTCATCAATATTTGTAATCGCATATTGGAATATTTTTTCTTCTTTTCTCCAAGGTGCTTTAATTCGTAGTAAGCAGGGTTTGGCAGGCTGTGGCCCTAAAGTAACAGCTACTGTTAAAGGCCGTTCAAACAGTATTTTGGAATCTGGTGGTTTGTTAAGAGGAAATAGAGGCCATTGTTCGATAGATGATATAGATCGTTTATCCTCGCAACAGGATGCTTTGATTAGCTTCATGCAAACTCAAATCGTCGCTGTACCCACCGTCGCCATCTATGCAAATTTGAAAGCCTCAACCTCGGTCATAGCTACTGCAAATTCAATGCATGGCCATTACGATCAATCGAAAGTACTGACCAACAATATACGGATTAGTCCTACGCTGTTAAATGAATTCCATTTAATTTTTCTTATGCTAGACAAGCCCAATAAAGAGGGCGATGCCATATTTAGTGAGCACGTTCGAGCTGTTCATGGTGGATTTAAGAAAAACTCAACAATCATGAATAAATTCAACACTTTACCAAAATTTAATAACACGGTGAGCGAAAAGGATTGGAGCACAGAAAATATAGAAAGCACCGACTTGATCGAACGTTTAAAGTTGCGTGCTGACGAAGGCGAAGAATTGGACTTAATACCGACCATGTTGCTAAAAAAATTTATAAGTAAGCAAAAGAGAAAAATGACTTTTCCAAATCATGTTTTCTAGTTACTAATTACACCTACACGTCATAGCCAGGTTGTGATAGGTCTAGCGGAGAGTTCTCTTCATCTTCAGGATAAAGCAAAATCCTCGGCTCGAAATGATTTATTGAGCTGAATGAAGCCTTTCCGTAATTTCCGATGTTGTCCGAAAAGCATTTCCCTACAATATAATGTTGGCTGTGTCGTCATCGGTCAAAGGTGATCGATCGCCCAGAACGTGGCATACCAGAAAGATCGAAGTCACTTATTTGAAAATTTTCGAACCATCTTCCCCATGTTCTATCATAAACTGTATCTTCACCAAACACTTTCCATGAATTTCTACATACTTGTGTCGCATTTCTTTCCTGTTGGAATTCCTACAAAATACAGTGACGCAAAAGAACTTTATCAGTAGCCAAGGATACACGTCCGCGTCCCAATTAATACTACTATGAATCACCTTCGTGTTCGTTCATTTGCTAGGTCACTGTGCATACATTCCTTGGTAAAACGGAGGACCCAAACATGGGTCCAATGACCATGAGCGTACTTGTTGAAATGTGTTGTAAACGGAACGGGCGGAGCTTTCCGGTAAACCTAATATTATGAACCGCACGAGTCGATACAGCATTACACGGCTGACTTTTAGTAGATTTTCGCAATAGAAGCAAATCCAGGAACTTCACATAAAAACTCTTATTACAACTCCGCGCTTGAGCGGCCTGGCTTTAGTCCTAGAAAAACCAAAACGTTCTTAGAATCGTAGAAACAAAACTTCGGAAAATATAAATTTTTTTATTTATTTATTTTTTTTTTTTTGGATGTTGACATTAAGTGGACTAAGCCATGTCCAAATTTCAATATATATGCTTCTATTCTAGAAGTGCCTCATCAGCGGACTTGCTTTTTCAAGTTACTAATATTTACGCATACACTTGCAGTATTTTCTTTTTTCCTTGCATTTCTTCGTCTCACATATAAACGAAGAGTAATGTGGCAAAATTTTATAGATCAATTATATCCATCACCGAAGAATGAAAGGTATATTGATTTTGTCAAAACGTGTGCGACGTCTAGAAAGAAGCTTCAGAGCCCCCGCAAAAGTATGTACATGCTTGATCAGCATTAAATTGTGGATCGATTTGGGCGCGTCCGTCTGTCCTCCTGTGCAATATCTGTCGTAACCATTCTGTTTGCGGCAAAAATGAAACTATCGACTTTAACTGTAACAGAAACATGCAGGTTGGTTTTGAAAGTAAGCCAAATTAGCCGAAGGACACGCCTACTGTACCACGTACGCTGACAACACCTCTCTTTTTCGAAAGGGGAAAAAATTGCCTTTTTTTTTAACTACTCACAAACACACTGCAGCAGATAAAAGCATAAAAATTTGAACGATACTATACCATACCATACTATACCACACCATCAATGTGGGAAAAATTGATCGCGCGTACTCAGTGTTATAGTGTAGCAAAATTTAATTTTTTTCTCCGTACTTTTATAACGCGCAGAAAAAAGCTTGAAGATATACAAATTCTTAGCTAGTTTCAAATTTAGAAAGCACGTAAGCTTCGCGGTATGTTTGTCTGCCCAACTGTATCTGCGGTACACATTCTCCTGCTACCAAAAGAGGTATCGCCTAAAAATTTCCGAAAGAAATTTGAAAATGGCTCAAACAGATCAAAGAACACGCCTTCTACGCCCCGCGACTATACAAACAGAAACTGAGAAGACTTTTTGCCGTTTCGTGCCATTTGTCCGTTGCTCATAAACCGCAACAGATGCAAAATATATTTCCACACAAATTATTCTACAAAAATAGAACAAATTAGCCACGCCCATCCGATCCAATGTTATAGATTACGAAAAATTATATTTTTCTTTTTTTTTCAAACTTTTGTAAAATGACGATGATGGGGAATAAAAGACTCGGTCACTACCGAATATAGTTTTCGTATTTGTTTCAATTCGCCCGATTTTTTATGTATCTCTTTGCCTCAAGTACTCTGTGTGCGTAGATAATATGAAATTTGTATTTTTTATTTAGCTTATGCTCGTCAGCAAGTGAAGCCGTTATTCATTGCTGAGGCAACTGAAGATCTTCAGAAGTTTTATATGGAAATTAGAGGACAACAGCAAAGCGAAGAAGACGCTTTATCGATAAATTCTAGGTAATTAAATCAAAATTTTATTTGTTATCAAGAAATAGACGAAAGTTAAAGAAATTAGTTTACTCTAAAGGAGGATGAATAACGAACTATATTATTTTTCTTAATAGCCATCTCGCTGGCTTGATTCGTTTGTGTCAGGCGCGTGCTCGTATTGATTTCTCTACGGAAGTGACTAAGGCTCATGTCTATGATGTCATCTCTTTGGTTAAATACAGTAATGCTGATATCAAATTGGGCGATTATATCGAGAATAATCCATCTAGAAATCTACAAGCGATGGCAACTACCAGCCAACTTGCTCGCAATTCTAGCAGTGGCAGTGCGCCAAGAGGAAATGCAAAAAAATTTCTACAATTGCTGCAAATGCGTTCGAATGCCTTGTGTCGCCGCATATTCGAATATGATGAATTAAAAGACATGGCCACGAGAGTGGGCATAACTTGCGGCGTTAGTAATTTAATCGATACCATTAACTACCAAGGTTTACTCTTAAAGAAAGGACCAAATATGTACGAATTAGTTGAGGAGTAGGAGGAGTTGAGGGCACCAAATATGTACGAATTAGTTGAGGAGACCAAATATGTACAAATTAGTTGAGAAGTAGGAGGAGCTGCTGGAACCAAATATGTCCGAATTAGTTGAGAAGTAGAGGGGAGTTGAGGGGACCAAATATGTACGAATTAGCTGAGGAGTAGTAGGTCTTGAGAAGACCAAATATGTACGAATTAGTTGAGGAGTAAGAGGAGTGGAGGAGTAGGAGGTATCCAGGAGTAGGAGGACTTGAGGAGATCAAATACGTATGATTTTGTTGAGGAGTAAGAGAATTGAAGACGATTTCATTGTTCATTGTTATTAATATATACATATACATGAATATTTCATTTTTATTTGGAATAATTTTTTTGTTTTTCTGTTTTCTTTTTTTGAATTGAAGGTATTTTTCTTCTTATTTCTTGTATACATTTTCTTAAAGTTTAAAACTAACATTTCAATGCCTTTCCGCGAAATTTCTTTCACGTTTCATTCACATATATCTCTATGTGTGTTTGTGTGTATATATATAATATAATTTAATTAGAATTGAATATTTCGAGGCTTTTTCTCTTTTAGTAACTCTATGTATTTCCAATAACTAGACACTTAAGTTACCAAATAAGTCGATTAATAAATAAAAAAAAAAATAAAAAAAAATTAATAATTATATGTTTTCGTTGATATTGTTTTAAAAAAAAATGTTTTTCTTTAAACAAATGATAGAGCAGAACAAAAGATGAAAAATGGATTCATTAGATTGCTTTATAAGTTTTCTTCAAATTTTATTTTTTCCTGCTTAAGTGTTTAGGCTGCTTGAAGGATTTTCGCGATCGCCTTTTCAATTTTCATTGAGTTCAAAGCATGTTTTGGGCAGGGGTGCGATTTCGGGCAATTGAAGGAAAAGCAAAAAGTGGTGCCGGTAATGACAGTTTCCAGCCATGCCTAAAATAAGTGTTCAGAAGGACATCCGTCTCTAAAATTTTACACGATTTATTTGCTTTTGCTTTACATTTGAAAAGTCACGTGTATTGGAATAGGAACACGAACGGTCTGTGTTGCTCAACTGAAATGAACAAACGATTTAAAAAAAGTAGAAAAAAAAGTAGCCCTTCGTCCTGCCAGGGTCAAATTTTTGCTCGATATCGAGTAAACTCAATCGTAATTTGCGCTTGAAATATTTGTCATCCGATAGTAAGAATTTAAAGTTTGAAGTAATCTACAGTCCATCATTCGCCATTATATTGCAGCTAGTTGAAAAAGTTGTCCGATCCGGACCATTTCCAATAGCGTTCATCCTTGCGCTGAACACGTTGGTATACCAAAGTTCATTGAAATGTGGTATACAAAATATGTGCGACCTGTAGACGGGCAGACAGACGGACAAGCTAAGATCAATTTTGATTAATACAGTTATTCACGTAATGACTTTTCAAAAGAAGACGTTATCTGGGATTTGATGGAAAAAATGGTTCGATCGGAAGCATCTTCTCAATCTGTCGGTGTGCCAAATTTCATAAAACACTTTGCTTAATGTAGTTACTCAAATAACGATTGTATTAGGAGTGTGGTCCGTTCTGAAATATTTTCAATAGTGCTCGTCCTTGGATGAAAACATGACCAAACATACCAAATTTCATCAGAATATCTCAAAAATTTGTACCCTGTTAGTTGAACACAAGAACATAGACGGACGGGCAGACAGACAAGCTTCTTCCATCTTAAGTATTTGTAAATGTTGTACACATCCGCACGAAGTTAATTTATCGTAGGAGCACGTCGGAGGAGTAGTGATGTAGGGTATAAAAAGTAAAGATCAGAACAACAATGGCTTTGAAATGACTTTGAATCGATCGATATAGCGAAAAGTAGGGATGTATTACATACGTCTCCACACACTTAATATGAACTTTGCATAAACAAGTATTAGCCGATTAGGCCCATAAAGAGCCCGTTTTTTAACACTTGTCGGTCATTCGCCGTAAGCTCTGACGTTTTTTTGTTTATTTGGGAGTGAGCGCCACGTCTTCAGATCTGATGATGTCTGCCATAAACCAATACTTTACCTCCCCTCTAAGCACAACTTTATACAGCATGCGTTAGTAGAGGCTCCGTAAGTCTTCAGACCAGATGCTGCGGCAATTGTTCGAATTCGGTTACAAGCAACGACGCTGTATATTTAACAACAATGAAGAAGAAATCTTATGGAACGGCGAACGAAAAAAAAGAAAGAAAAAAGTCGATGATGTCATAAGAAAATCAAGAGAAATGAAAATTCGGGGGAGAAAAAAACGTTGATGAAAAATTGAAACCTCAGTAAAGTAAAGTGCATTTAAAAAATCCTAAATGTAAAAATTTTGTTATTAAAAATTTGAAATTTTTAAAAACTTTTACGAGTCTTGTTTTATTTTTATTAGTTTTTTTTTTTTTCTTTTCCTTTGTTGAAATGAAAAATAGTGAATTAAAATATGTTTTCATAAAGTGTTGTTTTAAATATTTTAGCTAAAAAGGCAAGTGTTGCTTTTGTTGTTCTTGTTGTTGTTTTCGTATATTTTAAACATAAATGATAGATATATTAAGTGAATGTTAAAGCTGTTCGGTATATATATATGCATTTTTCTTTAATAAAATTTTATTTCATAGGCAAATAAATATTTAAGCTAATCAGTCTAAAAATAATAATAATAATAATAATGATAACAACAGATAATTTTTATTTATTTATTTTTTTAAATATCTTTTTTAAGTATTTCTAAATAAAATTAATTTATTTTCTTGTTTAAATTTTTTATATAATAATAATGTTAAAACGTTTCCTTATGAGATTTGTTGGGCATAGGAACAGTGACGCATATCGTGTTGGCGTTGGATCATGTTTAAGGTTTTCTTTAATTACTTTCCGAAAGGCTTTCAAGTGTTACGATTAGCCCACGTTTCCTTCGGATTGTCACATTTGAGAACTAGAAGCACAGTACAAACACTTTGACATAGGGACTTAATTTGCCTTACTGTTAGATGTTTCCAGTGTAGATGGAAAATATTCACTTTGGCTCTTTAAAGCTTTTGTTGGACTAAATCTTCTAGTTTGGAAAGTCCTCGGGGACTTTAATTACAAGTTGCGGTATGCATAGACTGACTTTGTTTAAGATCTTTAATAGCTAACAATTGACCAATAGAAAATGTAATTTAGCACTAGATTGCCGGAACGAGTCATTTACGATTTCATCAAGTTCTTCAAATGCTTTTTTATATGATTATATTGCTTCCTCCACCTTTTCGGGGGGAGTTCCCCTATTTATCTTTATCAACACATTTTTGGACAGATGGTATATCTTCATATGAAGAATGCGCTGAGTAATTTTTAAAAGTCTTTCTTGTTTAGCTTTTAAGTAATAAACAGAAATGGACATTTGGTTACTCATAACTTTATGTGGGCGTGATTGATTTCCCATTTTTCCTCCATCCCAGTAAATATAGAAAATTTCAGCTCTTTATCTTTTATAATTCATGAGTAATAAGCAAAAATTTTTGGAGAAACAGATATGTGTCCATTTTATGTCTTATTGTGGGCTTGTGCTTTGACAATTCGTCCCACTTTCCGTATCAACCTGCTTGCAAGAGCTTCCAATGCCGAATTTGAAGTCAGTGGCTTCATTTTTGCGATCAAGAGAATGTTTACTGCAAACAGACAGATGGACGGACATGCTTACATCGGTTAAGAATATATATGTTTTAAGCGGTATCTCGAGCTTCCTTCGAGGTGTGGCAAAAACTTGGACCGCCATCGATTGTGGGTGCAAAAACTTGTAGTGATTATTAATAAAATTACAAAATATATCCAAATACTAATTCCTTTCCTACCCTTCCCCATACCTTAGTTTCAAAAAAAACGAATGTTAAGTTAAAGAAACTCATGAAGTAATGAAGTGGGGGAAATATTTATTGAGTATACTCAGGGTCAACTAACGTTAGTTGCCCATTTACGCAATAAGGAATAAACCAGATAAGCTTGGCACCAAATTCGGCGTTAAAACGTTTGAATTGTCAGGTTCAAGAAGTACAATGCAAGAGAAATGCAAACAGCTAACAGTTTAGGGTTAGCAAAAATGGACCATTGCACGAGAGAAAAACGCGGTTTTCATTGTGGAACAATATTTCAAAAATAATGAAAGTTTGGTGGCCACAGTTTGCAAATTTCGTACACAATAAAATCGGAATATAGATTTAATTTTGAAGAGAGTAGTTGGAAAATTAAATAAGACTGAATCAATTGGTGATGCAAGACATGCTGGCTGTTCACTAACATCGAAGTAGTGCCTAAGAGTGTTGGTGAAAGTTAGAGAACGTTGGCGTCATAGACAAGAACTGCAAATTTCAAGAAGCTCTTTACTTCGTGCGTTCACTGAAGGTCTGCATATCCATGCTTATAAGGTTCAATTGACGCAAGAACTGAAGCCTAATGACTATGTATAGCGAAGAGAATTCGTTGAATGGGTTAATGAACATTAACAAATGGATGATGATCTTTCGAACAATATCATCCTAGGCGATCAAGGTCATTTTTACCCTGATGGCTTCGTTAGTAGGAAAAATTGCCGCATTTGGCGTTTAGGGAATCCGTGTGCCATTGTCGAAAAACCAACGCGCCCACAAAGTATCACTCTTTAGCACGGATTTTAGCTTGGGGGCATCATCGGACCACACTTCTCCGAAAATGATGCTAGTCAAGTAATGACTGGTTATTGTTGTGATAACCCAGTTCTTTCTGCCTAAATTGGATGACATTAATGTGAACGACATGTGATTTCAATAAGACGGCGGCACTTCAATTAGTGCTTGAGACATTCCCTGGTCGTGTACTTTTTCGTTTCGGTGATTAGAGTTGACCCCACTCGGTTTTTTTTCATGGACTTATTTGAAGTCAAAAGTCTTTGGCCACAAGCCTACAAAGCCTACCTATGCATTGAAGTAGGAGATTTAAC
>KK503015.1:84950-100263 GCA_000688735.1 Glossina austeni | reverse complement strand
ATTATTTCTTGTTGTAAGCGGCTTATTTTCTATGTGTAGGATTGGATTATTGCTTGGTGTAGGCTTCAATTCTATTATTTCTTTATATAGGTTGATTGAAATTATGTTTTGATGTCGGTTGAATGAAAGTATTGCTTAATGTACGCGGCTTATTTTCTTGGTGTAAGTGATTTATTTTCTTAGTATAACAGGTGATTTTGATTGATGTAGGTTGAATGTTATTATTTCTTTTTATTTCTTCGTTTTGGATTGGATTATTGGTTGGTGTAGGCTTCAGTTCAATTATTTCTTGAAGTAGTTTGATTGAAGTTATTTTTCGACGTCTATTGGATGTAAGATTTGCTTGGGTTGAGCGACTTATTTTCTTGGTGTAAGGAGTTCATTTTCTTGGTGTAAGATGTGATTTTGATTGATGTAGGTTGAATGTTATTATTTCTTTTTATTTCTTGGTTTAGGATTAGATGATTGCTTAGTGTAGCCTACAATTCAATTATTTTTAATGTAGGTTGATTAAAATTATTTTTTGATGTTGGTTGAGTGAAATTATTTCTTGGTGTAGCCTTGGATTATTGCTTGGTGTAGGCTTTAGTTCAATTACTTCTTGCTATAGGTTGATTGGATGAATTTTTTGATGTCGGTTGAATGAAATTATTTCTTGCTGTAAGCGGCTTATTTTATTGGTGTAACTGGTTTGTTTTCTTGGTGTAAGAGGTTGAATTTTATTGATGTAGGTTGAATGTTATCATTTCTTTTTATTTCTTGGTGCAGGCTTGGATTGGTGCTTGGTGTAGGCTTCAGTTCAATTATTTCTTATGTGGGTTGATTGAAATTATGTTTTGATGTCGGTTGAATGAAATTGTTTCTTAGTGTAAGCTACTTAATTTCTTGGTGTAGCATTGGATTATTGCTTGGTGTAGGCTTCAATTCAATTATTTCGTGACGTAGGTTGATTCAAATTATTTTTTGATGTCGGTTGAATAATATTATTTCTTGTTGTAAGCGGCTTATTATCTTGGTGTAAGCGGTTTATTATCTTGGTGTAAGAGGTGATTTTGATTGATGTAGGTTGAATGTTGTTACCTCTTTTTACTTCTTGGTGTAGGATTGGATTATTGCTTTTTGTAGGCTTCAATTAAATTATTTCTTGAAATCAAATATAATGGAAATATGTTAATACATTTGTAACTTTCATCGTAACTTTTTTCTTTAGATTAAAAAAGTCCGCCCGCAAAATTCAAGTTTAACTGTTGTTGGACTCATCGCCTCATCGTAATTCGATTCCCTGCATGCCAATGGTAAGTTTGCATTTATCCTTAATTATTCTTATATATAATTTATTTAAAAAACAAGCATGCCCCTCCACTCATCATTTCAGAAGAATGCTACTTCCGTAGGCCAAATGGTAAGTTGTGGTCATCTTTATATATAAAATTTATTAATCACAACATTTTTTCTGTTGCAGATGTCAGCGCAGCAGCTTATTATTTTCCGTATCATTATGTATGCATATATTAGCGGGGCTTTTTATTTATTGCGTGTTACTATGTATAATTATGTATTGATTTTATTGTAAATGTTATTATACTTTAAAGTTAAATTGGTAAATGCCTGTTACTCTTAATTGCTATTAATATTAATTCTGCTGCTTCATTATGCTATCACAATCGTTAAAGTCTATTAAATATGTTTGTAAATATTTCGGTATTTCTAATTCATTTCTTGTAAACTTGACTTCATTATTGTGCACGCTAAGGATTTGAAAATTGAACGGTGGTGGAGATGCTATGAAACTTATTCATTAATTTCTTGCGTATACAATTCCGTGTTAACATTTGTAGAGATAAAGGTCGAGTACATAAAAAACGTAATTCTTGCTCCAACTCGCATCTGGTATTGGTCCAATCGGGTGGTGGATTAAAAGTTTTATTAAATGGACGCCGAAATCGCATATAAACCAACAAAACAAATTGAAATATTGTTTGCTTAGACGATAAGGAAAATTGTTTAAAAACTTACTTGCTAATTTTAAAGGCTCGTTGCAACCCAGGGGCAAAGTATTTCTTAGGTAATTTACTGCACTGTGGCAGTTTGTTTCAGATTCGCTCCCTCCTTTAATAAAAATTCGGCCATGCCCACTTTATTAAGCTTAATAGGTCAGGCCCTGGATAAAGCTGCAATTCAAATGCCTGACGGTGAAAGGCGATCTGTTAAATTTGCGATTTGTGTAGTAGCGGCTGATGCACATTCAGGAGAAGTGGCTAAGGGGCCCATTGGTGCTGGAAGGGTGTAGGCGATGTAACGGTGAGTTTATTGAAAACGAGAAAATCTGCTTGAACTCAGACGTTAATTTGTTTGCCTATTAATTTTTCCAAGGACATAGCATCGGCGGAAAATTTACGTATACCCTCAGACAATTTATCGTTAGCCATGGCATCCTCTGATTAATGCCATCTGAAGGTTGGGAATGCCACGCCAAGGGCAGCAGTGTGCTAAGACTCTCAAGACTTTCTAGAAACTATCAAGAGCGAACGCCTCAGCTTTTGTATAACTGCAATTGCTGTTCGCCGTTGACACTGTTGATGATGTTTACGGTCGATCCGCAAAATCAAATTGAAAAAGCAACTTAAAGAATCATAACAATTTGTATCGGTTTTGCTACATCGTATAAAACGGCAGCGGAAAAGCAAATTTTCATCATTCACAAATTATTAATCGAAAATTGAAGCGATTATTTGCAACCGGCAACCTTTAGGGTTGATAAAATTCGCTACTGCAAATTACAAGCATTTCCCGTTAAACTATTAACTTTGCTTCTTTGGGCTTCTTGTAATGAATGCATTGCCTCTTTGGTAAAAGGATTATTCCTGTTTCACTTGATTAGCTTGCGATCGAAGTATAACTTCGCCTATGAAATATTTTGTTTGTACTTTACGGTACTTTTGGAAATACTCTTGGCAAGCAATTGATAATTTTCCTGATTGACATTGTCACATTGTCAACTATCGCGTATAGCAAAGGTCTTGGAGTTCTTGCCATGTGTTAAACAGACAGATATCAGCAATAAGGTCTAGTAACTAGTAAAACGGTTTTTAGTTTTTTGGTGTAAGTTGCTTGTTCTTGTTTTTTTTGGTGTAAGGTGTGTAACGTCCGCGAACATATTTAGGGTACAGTATCACTCGGTCTGTCTGTCTGCGTTTACTACCTCGTAATGACGGAGCTGAGGAGAGAAAGAGGTAGGTATTGCGATTCCTGAAGCCGTTGAGTCAAGTTGCTTAGAATTGCTAGTGAAAGGATTGTTTAAAGTTGTTAAAGAAAAAAGTTGTTAAAGAAAAAAGTTGTTTAAAAGTGCTAAAGAAAAAGTTTGTGTAATATTGTTAAAGAAAAGTTGTTTAAAATTGCTAAAGAAACGGATTGTTTAAAATTGTTAAAGAAAAAGTCATTTAACATTGCTAAAGAAAAAGATTGTTTAAAATTTTTCAAGAAAAGTGGCTTAAAATTGGTAAAGAAAAGGATTGCTTAGAAATTGGTATAGAAAAGATTGGTTAAAATTATTAAGGAAAAGGTTGCTTAAAATGGTTAAAGAAAGAGATTGCTATTCCTGGAGATCGAGACCCGTTCGTTGTCCGTAGAAGAGTCACACTCAGAATCTTGAAGAACATGTAAAAGAAAAAAAAAATAAAACAATTAAGTAATATAAGTGCCTCTGTAAAATATAACATAAACTGATAGAAAATTTTCAGTAATTACTTTAAAAATAAAAATTCCTTAATGCAACCGCAAATATACAGAAAAAAGAAGAAAAACCTATCAAGGCTGCAACGGGATATTCCAAGAAAATTTACAGCTTGTGTAAATAGAAGAATAGAAGAATCATGGACAAGAATTCTGTTTCTACTGAAAATTTTTCGAACGATTATTTGTGTGTGCGCAACAAAGAAACGTAAGAGAAAAGAAAAGCTTGGTTTGAGTTTTAATTCAGAGCGAAAGAAAAGAACAAACAAAAGAAGAAAAATTAAGGGATTAAATTGTACTTTGTAGCAAAAGAAGAAAAAATAAATGATTAAATTGTACTTTGTAACTAGTAACTAAAAAAAAAAAAATTATCAAAGCACTCAAATGAAAACAATGACTAGAATAGAAAAAAAATTCGCTCTAATATTGAACCCATTGGTGTTAAAGTATAACTACAGCAACATAGTATAAGTGCAGCAACAGCCTGCCGAACCACCCATGAACCAACGGAGCCAACTATGCAAGATTCAGGGTAACTGCCATTAAGGCACAGTAAGATAGGCATTCGAAATCATTAAAAAAAGGGTAAGAAAGGAAGAATAAAAAGGAAATGGTATGTCATAATTATATTTTTTTTTTCTTTCCACGATTTTCTTTGTTTTTTTTTTGCTAATGAGTGAAAAGGAAGATGAGTAACTAAATACGCATATTCCACCGTTGGGGCGGGATATGGAGACGGTGCGCGTGTGAGGAACAGGGTGTGGACAGGGATAGTTACCAACGGACAAAAAAAGGACCAACGGACGACGTACCGGACAGACCATATGATGTAGGCACTTTAAAGGTCAGATCTGTTTTTCGTAGTTTTTATCATTCTTAATTCTTCTTTCCTATTTTGTAATGTGGCGCTACGGGCTGTAGGCAATGGCTCTCCCGACCTAGAGCTAGCGAGCCACGTTACATTACAGGTGCTTCTTCTTGTTTTTTTGGTGTAAGATGCTTGTTCTTGTTTTTCTGGTATAACATGCTTCTTCTTCAAAATCAAAGTAACATGGCATCATAATTCCCGTCTGTTGAATTAGAGGTGCCTTAAAGAGCTTTGAGGGCCCAAAAAATGTCTAAAAGTAAACAGTTAGAGCGCCACCATATAAAGATTACTAAATAGTCTGAAATATGCCATGTTTGCTTAATCTCTTTACCACTATTACTTTATAGCGGTAGTAGCAACAGTGCTAGTAACAGCGGTGACATTGGTAGTAGTCTACTAATAGTGATTGCGGGGCAGTGCTTAGGTATGAAAGCAAAGTCAACTTTATGGATTGCTTATATTTTAAAGCATAAAGCTATTTATATACTGTGAGGACCCAAAGTCGTCCCTCGTTTTAGCCTCACGGATTCTCCGTCTCTGGTGAGGGGAAGGGAGTGCCAGCGTTAAGAATAGATTACGATAGCAATAGTGATTGACTTAATTTAGAATAGAATAGGTAAAGATAGAGAATAACATAGAATAGAATAGATTAAGCGTAGACTAAGGATAGCTTAGGATAGGAGTAGGAAAATAAGAATAAGAAAGGGAGTATAGTTTGAATTTGCGGCAGAGAGAGCCGAAGTGCGTCTCACACAGAGGTCAGTCGCGGTGTGACTCACGGAGAAAAATCAACATAGAAATAAAGAAATCGAGTCGTTGTGTAAAAATAAATTTCCTTGTGTGTCACTTTGTTCGTCCCTGGGCCGCTGAGCTGCCCAGGCTCAGAAAAAGGAGGAAAAGTCCCTCACAAGTGGCGCCCGAGCAGGGACTCGATTCGAAAAAAAAAACGAAAATTCATTCTAAGAAAAAAAAAAAAACGGGAAGGATATGTGAAATTATTCTTTTAAAGCGAACATTTTTATATATTGAAACGTTTAATATATCGAAAAAAACAAAAAGGAACTAGGCAAAACCATATAAAATTAGGGATGAAAGCAATCTTAAATGACTTGCATACACAGGCATACGACCTGCATACTATTGGTAAAGGGTAAGAACAAGCATCCAAGCTAAGAAAAAACGGACAGGAAAGAAATTATGTTGTGAAAGAGGTACAAGCCTTAGAAAATTAAAGTTTCTAAAATTCTATTGACAATACATTTGAAAAACTACAAAATTCTCTAGAAATAATCAACAAATAGATAGAGAAACAAATCAAAGCAAGAAGTGATCGTCAAAGAGACTTACTTACTTCTATTCTGAAGCTGATTTTAGAATATCCAACGGGTTAGTCGTCCCAAATGCAATGCTTCTAGCCAAGGAAAAGATGAGGCAGTCGCAGAGAATGTGCTTTATAGTAAGACTTTGTCCACAACTGCAGGTTAGGGAGGAAGATTTCTTTAAGACCCACTGATGAGTTGTAATTGTATGACCAAGGCAAATTCTCCAAAATGTTTGGATCTTGATTTTCTCAATATTTGTTGGATATAAAGGTGGAATCAATTGAGGGTTAATAGAAGAGTAGTGTTGATGATGGTATCGTAGATTTCCTTCTGCAATTTTCTCTTTAACTTTATCTCCAATGTATCACTGAAGATCCAACTTTTCCATGACATCATCCATAATTAGGAGTGCAGAAGCAGCATACTGTTCCGCTCGATCAGCCTGCTCATTTCCCTGTAAACCCACACGACTAGGAACCCATAACATTTTAATTTTTCCGCCGGGTGATGTAATTATATTCCTTAATTTGTTGATGGTGCTTCATCTCGACGTCGAAGGATTCTGAATAGCTAGTAATACAGACAAACTGTCACTAATAATGACGGTTTTGAGTTTGTTTTTATGAGCAAGGTTCGCAGCGTGAAAGATGGCTCTGCCTTCGGCTGTGAAAGTTGATGTACTTTCGTGAAATATGTGATTGAGAAGAACCTGTCCTGAAGCATCTACCACGGCACAAGCAGGAGGAAGACCAGAAGAGTTTGAGCCGTCTGTGTATACAAGATTCCAAGCGGTACTCTCCAGTACTTGGTTTTTTTCAGCTATTAAATTCCGGAAGACGTAATTTGGAGTATCTTCTTTCTTGTGCATGGAAAGCAATATGTCAAAAGAACAGTCTTTCAAAATCCATGGACGTTTAACACCAAAATAGCGGAAAGTTTTTGAGGGAATGTCCAATTCTTTTGCGTGGCTTTGGAATTTTCTTCGCAATAATAATCTTTCTCACGTCATCACCGACAATAGATTTGTTTGAATTAAGAAGCTTGGGGACTATTTTAGCTTTTAATTCATAAAGTCGATTTTTTAAAATTGGGAGACCAGTTTCAATTATAATATTATTTATGGGCGTCGTCCGAAAAGCATAACAACTTTCTCTGAGGGCTTGGTGATAAACCGGTTTAAGAATATTGATATTAGATTTGCAGCTATTGCCGTAAATTATCAAAGCGCAGTCAATCTTGCTTAAAAGGGGCATTTTGGTAAGATAGGCAATAGTGTTAATGTACGCGTGGCTTTTCCAGGCAAGATACTATATGAAATTCATCCTTGTTAAAATAGCATTTTTCAACCGAAGACAGTTTGTTTTCCAACGATAATTGTTGGAAAACGTGAGTCCGAGAATATGGAGCGTCTGCACGTTTAGCACTGGTAAGTCGTTAATATGCATCAGTAGATTTCCTGCGTCGCACATCTGTTTTCGACAAATGTGCATTTTTTGATTTTTGTATAGAGTTCGCCCATGTGGAGATCTCTCGTCCAATAGATTCGAGGATGTTGATTGCTTTCGTCCCATCTTTTTCTTTTGTTAAAATTTACACATCGTCCGCATAGAGACAATGTTCGATTCTCGGTACAAGGCAAAGAATTTTATTAATTTCGTTGAACAGCGTGACAGAAAGAGGAGATCCTTGCGGAATGCCATTCATTAACGGAAAGGAATCAGAGAGATGATTGTTAATCCTAACTTTAAACCGCCGATACGACATCAATGGTTTGATATAGTTGAAGAGTTTGGGTCCAACATTCCATGATTTCAAGAGCCTTAAAACAATATGAAGACCAACTCTGTCAAATGCTTTTTCGAAATCAATTGAGAGAATTGTTACATGATTCCGTTCGGAAATTTCTCTGCTCGTAAAGTAATCAATATGTAAAAGAGCGTCGATGCACCCTCTAGCCCGCTTGAAACCAATTTGTTGCTTTGTAATCAGGTTGTTGGACTCAAGAAACCAGGATAATTAGATGTCATAGTCTTCTCTAATATTTTTGAGAGGCAAGATAAAAGAGGGGTTGGGCGATAATCCGATGCGTTCGAAATATTTTTTGACTTTGGAATTGGAACAACTGCTTCCAGTTTCCACGTGTAAAGTATATGGCCAGTCAAAAATACCGTATTATATAAGTCGAGTAATTTCTTTTACTTGAATTAGACATAGCATTCACCATATTAGATGCGATCTAGCCCAGGTGTCTTCCCTATCGAATTGGACAGACAACTAGCAAGTTCTAAGGTAGATATGCAATTTTTCAGGTATACAGCAAATCTGTCAATATTATTTGAAAGAGAAGTTGGAGTCCTTTTATTTTCGATGAAAACATTGGAGAGTTTGGAATATGAAATTTGATCAGCATTCGTGAAGTACCCAGTATATGATTAATAATTTGATGATGAATAATATGTTCTTACCAGCAGAATAATCTGTGCTTTGGTGGTTGCGTACATGTGAAGTGCAACGAGTGGGCACACGTGAATAATTTGAAATTGACGGTTGATTAAGGGATGAAAGATTGGATTCATTACAAATTGTAATTTGTTCACTAGAGTTGAGAGGTGGTGATTCTGGGGAATTCAGTTTATTAGATTTTCGGATACGTGTTGTTGTTTTAATTTTTTCAATACTTGCTGTTGCTTATATTTTTTCAATAGTATCTTTGGCTATTGATGGGACTGGTTTCGCAATATGATTTTTGATTGATGGTAGACCAGCTTTTTCATAGAAAGGAGTTGGAGTTAAAGGCTTATTAGGCACGATTGGCGAGGCAACAGCAGCGAAGGTATTACTTTTGTTAATTCTTTGGGCTCCAGATGGATTTATTTCCCGATATTTGCGTCGTGCTTTTGCCCATGCTACAGTAATTTTCTGTTTTGATTTTTAGAATTTCACGCATTTGCATAAAACGTGGGCATCGTTTGTCTAACGCCGAGTGTTGATCATTGCAATTTAAGCAGAAACTACGTGTACAGCTTTCAGCATGTGGAGGAAGACCACATTTAGCACATGATGTAGCACTGGTGCACCTTTTTGCCGTATGACCCAGGCGTTGGCAGTTTTGCACCTCATTGGATTTGGAATGAAGAGTTCCACTTTACATTTATACCACGCCACATCAACTGTTCGCAGTAACCGGTAGCGGTCAAAAGTCAAAATAATCCTTCCTGTACGAGAGCGAGTTTTTCCGTCGTCATTTAGTTTAGTCAATTTATAGACATCAGTCACTCCTTGATTGCCCATTCCGCGAACAATTTCATCTTCCGACACATGCTTTAAGCACGGAGCGATTAACTTCAGTTCAGACGGGGGAATTGAGTTTTTCATGCAGTTTAGTGGAAATAGTACATAAATTAGCTAATGATTTCGACATGATGAGTTTTTCAGTTGCGCGTGGGTTCCCAGCGAAAACAACTAATTCCCATCGCGTAGAATGGAGATGGAGTCTATGGATGTTGTAATGCTATCTAGGGCTTTTTTATAGCAAAAGGGCTGATTTGAGAAATTGTTAAGCTACGATCAGTTGAAGAAATAACAATATACTTTTTGTCAATAGGTGTGACGTCACTGATTGGCAACACGAGAAAGTGGGAATTTTTAATTTTTTTTCTTTGGGGGGATGTGTCAGCAAATAGATGGAATCTATTCGAGTTTTTATCTAGCCATTATGACTTATAGTTGTCTATTATTTAGTTATTTGTGAAAGAGCGACTCGCTTGAAAAGGTTTGAGAACTACTGAGGATAATGTCAACTGTTTTCAATTTTTTACTTTTGTTTTTCTTTTTTGGTTTTTTTTTAATTTATTTTTTTTTATTATATTTACGGGAAACACGTACGGTATAATCAGTTTTAGCAACAAAACACTGAAAAGACACGAGCTAAATATACAACACAAAACCATGTAAACAATTAAAAAATTGCAGACGAAAAGAAAACACGCACTTCTCAGAACACAAGTCGATGTCTACTCGAGCAAGAGAAATTAACGCTTTTATTTAGTGGAAAAGTTTATTCGAAGAAAAAAAGAAGGCATTAGACAAACAAAAAAAAAAGAATAATTAACAGAAGAAAAGTTAAAAAAAAAGAACAATAAAATATAAAAATATAATAACAAAAAAAATACAAACAAAAGCAAGAAAAAAAGGTGCAGATCACCCGGGAAGTTTTGTTCGTTGCAGCGGACTAATTCTTACCTTCAATGCGCGAGGATATCTTCTGCGGCAGGAGACCAATAAGAAATCAGGAAGAACTCCTTTTATTATTTTTTTTTTTTTTTTTGACAAATAATCAAGGGAAAATTTTAATCAGTCCAGCGTCCGCAACAAAATCAACGACAGCCACAACAGCAACAGTAAGTGCAATTGCAGACAAGTTCGGTGCACCTAAGCCACCAGACAACTGCCAACAAGCCTTCAATACATATCTACTCACACCAGCAGCAACAACAACAACAACTTCTACAATAACAAGGACAATAACGACAGGTACCTCGACCACAGCAATAGGGTGTAAGTTCAGGTCAGTAAGAAAACGGCGTGTGTCTGTGTTACATTCCGTTTCTTTCGTTTACTTATAAACTAACGCCCTACAATTTAAAGATAAATAAAACAAAAGGGATTTTTTTTTATTTTCCTTTATATTTGCTGAGGAGGTAGATTTTTGGAAAAGCAAAAAAAAAAAAAAGGAAAATTGAATAATAACCATCAATCAACCAAATTTTGATCGATCGTGAAAATTGAAATTCCACAAATCTAACCAAATTAAAAGGACTGTAAAGAATTTATGATCGACACGTAACATTTTATATTTTGGGAAGATTCCCTATGAATCCTTCCCAAGTGTGACGAAGCGTTGTTGATGGTTCCCTAAGCTGCTCGGCCTCAGTATGCCAAGACTATATGCCTTTTTATAAATGCCAAACGAGTCGGTTTGAGGCAGTCCCTATATATTTTAGGCGGATGGAACGCCTTATTAAAATTAGCGGATTAATACGCTTAGAATTACTTTGCAACAATTGAAATTCTTTATTTCTGTTAGCGGTATTTATACTTAATTCTACAGATATTTTGATGCTAACGTAATCAAAAATTATAATCCATCCATCGTATTGCATTTCGTAATGCAATACTCAGCCAGTTGAAGTGAGGGATAAATTTTGTTTTTCTTTTTGCAAAAGAATTATGCTGAATTTGCGTAATTCTGTCACACTTCAAAATGGATGCATATAACGATATGCGATCACACTACAGGACGGCACTGAGTCAGAGAATAGAAAAAAAAATATAACAGCAACATTATGGAAACAAATATGGGCAGCCGTTTAATGATAAGTAATAAGTCAAACGAGAATAGCTTCAATTAATGGCAAAAATTATGATTTGAAAAATATGAACACTCATAAAACTATTGCAATTAAAATTCTTAAAGATATACGTTAGAGCAAAACACTGAGCAAGATCACTGAAAACAATTTTTTTTCGTCCGGTTGAGAAAAGATGGCAAATTGAGATGCCCTTCCTTTTATATAAATTATTGTACGGGCTAAAGAAAAAAAAAACAAACAACACCAAAAAATAAAAAATATAAAGCCGAAAGCCTTAGATGCTAGTGTTTTAAGACTTTGGTCTTAGCATTTATTCTCTGGCTAAATTTATATAATAGTAATAATAATAATAATAAAAAAAGAGAAAAAAAGAAGAAAGCATTCAAAAAGAAAAAGAGGAAACTGAACAAAATAAATAAAGAGAAAAGAACAAAATAAGCAGAGAAAGAAAAAGAAGAAAGCAAAAAGTAAAAGAAAAAAAAAAGAGAATAATAAAGAAAATATCAAAGCGCCCAGCCAAGTACTAACCCTCGTTAAATTCGTGTATTAATACACTTCATCCGGAAGCCGCTCTCTCCAGCAGCTTACCGAATGGCAATATGGCGCCGGAACTCTGCACCAATATCTCAACACCAGTCAACAGCACCAACGGAATCAACGGCCGACACAAGACCTGTCATCGAAGTTGTCAGCAGATGGGGGCTCAACTTTAGCGGCCATAGAGAGCCGCTTGTCTTCATCGAGCGGGTCGAAGAACTAGCAGAGGCATACAGCGACGACAAAGACCGCTTGGCAGCCACCATGGTGGTGATGCTAGGCGACCGAGCCTTAACATGGCACCGCCATGGAAAGGCCGGCTTTCTAAAATTCATGCTGCCACCGCGATACTTTACCCAGCTCGAAGATGACATTTGCCGGCACACCCAACGATCGAAAGAGAAATTTCAAGACTATGTGCTAGCACTGCACGACCTGATGCGCCATACCACACTGACAGAAGAACAAAAATTGGAACGCATCTATGCGAATGCGCAGCCCGATTACATGTGGTACATACGGCGCCGGGATTTCACCAATTTAGAGGAACTTGTGGAACTCGCCAGCGAATTTGAGGCGATTCCAACGGGCAACATGCCGCATGAAGCCCCCCGTGAAACACACCGAGAATATCAGCCAGTCGCCTGATGGCGTGATCTGCCGAACAATGTGCCCAAAGCGGATACCACCAGTTTAATTGTGCGAACCCACAGGTCTTAGACTGCTGGATCTTCGTCCGACGAGGCGTACGAACCACCAACTGCTGCCAACAGCGGGACGTGCCCGCCTCGCGAACAATAATGTCCGCCAATCTAGCGACTCCACCATGCCTACAAGACGTAATGGTGCCAGACAGGTACGCTGTGGTACAAAGGCCAATTACTACCCAGCCAAGTCAACGAAACCATCTTACAACGACCTTCAGAAACGAGACTTGTGATTTATCAAAGCAATCCTCTTCTTTTGCACTGAAAGTCAATAGCGATAATTCACCCCCCCACCAAGAAATCTTAGACACAGCATTACGCACCAATACGAAGCAAACTCCTCAAATCCACCGAAATCCACGCCTACCATACAAAGATATCTGTAAGGATATGAACGCATTATCCGAGCCTACAACCAGTTGTCCTCAGGGTAATCAACGGCACCAAGCCACGAACTGCTAACCATATCTGGCAAAGGCGGAACTCATAGCGATTCACGCGACCAGGCATGCGTATTCGACGGAGCTGTAAATGTCCAAAAGTTAACGCCCATAGCCAGCTCTCACCCACGGTCAGGGTCGGGCCAACGAAGGGTAGATACCGCATCCGACGATACGGGCCTACACTTCGAAGAGAACCGAATCAGCGTAACTGTCATTGTCGCAGACCGACGAGTCACTGCCATGCTGGACACCGGTGCGACTACCAGTTTCATCGCTGGAGCCCTGGCGCGTGAGTTCGAAAAAACTTGCAGAAAAAGATCCGTACCGAATGAAGGTTCGCCTAGCCGTATTGGAGACCAGTAGCGCCGTCACATATCCGGTCCAATTCGGAGACCACACACCTTCACCTTGTCGTTATGCCTGGAGCAGCGGAACCGTTGCTGCTAGTATACAATTTCCTCAAGGCGTTTGGGACTAAGCTGCAATGCACGAGCAAAACGGCTACATGCCGGCCAAGCGAGACTCCGAACCAAGCACACATGGCCTGCAGTTTAGACGATACCGAGCCCGGTGAGTGGAAGGGCCGATGCGTTCCCCGAAAGTCCACGGATTATAATAGGTGGCCCTTATGCAACGGAGGGACCGCGATTAAATATCGAGGTCGAGCAGCGATATATCGAGCGTTTCCTCCAACAAGAGTTGCCGCAGTTTGCGAATTTACAGGTTACAACAGTCACCACCATCGCCGAGCATAAAATCGTCATGAAGGACGGCCGACCGTTCAAACGCCAATACGCCTCCCGCAACCCAGCCATGCAAGCGGTGATCAACGCCGAGGTTAACAAATTGATCGCAAATGGACAAATCGAGCCCGTCCAGAGCCCGTATAACTCACCGGTTACCCTAGCAGGAAAGAAGAAAGGGACGTGACGTGTAGTGTGATCGCATAACGGTGTATGCATCCACTTTGAAGTGCAGACAGAATTATGCTGAATTTGCATAATTCTTTAGCAAAAAAAAAACAAAAAATAGTGCCGCACTTTAACTGGTTGAGTATTACGAAATGCAATTCGACGCCAGGCGCCCCAATTAATTAGTGTTTAGGTTAGCATAATTCCACCTGTAGAATTAAGTATAAATAGCACATATTTTTCAATAAAGAATTAATTGTCAAAAGCAATTCACAAAAAATTCGCTTAAATCGAAAGGCGTTCCCATCCGCCTATAATATTAGCTAGGGACTATTTCCTGCCGATCTGATTGGCATTATAAGCAGCAGATTGACTTGGCGGTCTGAAGCCGAGCAAACAGATAACAAATCTCTTACACAAATATAAAACATCCTTACATGGCAATCCTGCAAGCGATCCTCCGATCGTTTCTACATTTTCCAAAAAAATTTTTACGCAATACTGCCACAAATCCCATTACATTTTTTCAACACGGTTAGATCCTGCTGAATTCACAACCTCCTCCTCCTCCTCCTCTTCATAAAATGCTGGTCGTCAAGAATCTCGAAAATGAGATCGGTATAATATATATGAAGGATAACATCATCTATGTAATAATAATAATTATATACGTAGCTTAGAAGGTATTTAAAATTTTAAAAAATATATATCTAAGAAAGTAACAACAAACAACACGGCATAAAATGATAGACTTCCGGCATATCGAGACGATGATATATATAAGGAAAACACATCTGTAACTAGCACTAATAATAGCTATAATATACCGAGGCTACAAAATATACATACGTAAACAAATACTTAAAAAAGAGAATTATTACAAACATAGAAATATAGATCCAAAATAAGAATTCAATGTATTCGTCCCACTCAAAAGTAATAACGAATAATATATTAAGATTATTGAAATATACAGAAAGCATATAAAGAATATTAAAAGAAGAATAAAGAAAAAATATGAACAATGTATATGAAAGAATCCAAACCACGACTAATAGAATATACCTTCTACTGCAAACTGTCGTCTAATGTCCAAACCCCACTTGCAAACGATATCCCAACAACACTAGAACAATTAAAAACCAAACTTGAAAATATATATAAATCAAGTCAAACAATACCACAATTACGTTCAATATTAAATCAAACAACACAAAACGGTACTATTACAGGTTTCAAAGACGAAATATTGAACATCATAGCCGACCTAAGTTATCTTCAAATCAAAGAACTAGGCCTCAACCCCACTAACGAATAAAAATCCGTCGTTACTAGTATCAACGATACGTACGCTTTAATCATATTTAAAAACGGTCTCGACGACTGCATTAAACCAACTATCTTTGCGGCCCAACCAAAAA
>KK503015.1:8968-78113 GCA_000688735.1 Glossina austeni | reverse complement strand
GAAGGTTACCACACTTACCCACACTCAGGACATTTCGGGGTAAGGAAAACATTCCAAAAACTAAGCCAAAAAAACATCTATGTTCACAACGATAAAGAACTACATAAAACAATGTCACATTTGCCAAACTAGTAAACAAA
This sequence comes from Glossina austeni, assembly GCA_000688735.1. Taxonomy (NCBI): domain Eukaryota; kingdom Metazoa; phylum Arthropoda; class Insecta; order Diptera; family Glossinidae; genus Glossina; species Glossina austeni. The sequence continues at coordinate 77,973 of KK503015.1, read as the reverse complement.
CCAAACATACGAAAGAATCTCTCACAATAACGGATACACCGTCCACATCTTTTGAAACACTATCTATAGATACAGTAGGACCAATAAAACCTTCCAATAATTACCGATACATATTAACATTACAATGCGAATTAACAAAATATATAATCGCACATCCGAATGTAGATAAAAGCGAAAAATCAATTGCAAAAATATTAACAGAAGAGGTAATACCTAAATATGGACAATTCAAAATATTAAAATCCGACAGAGGAACAGAATTTAATAATGAACTAATAAAAGAAATTTTTCTGTTACTAAATATCGCGCAAAAGTTCTCAACCCCCTGCCACCATTAAACTTTAGGTACAGTTGAAAGAAATCACAGAGTTCTTTTTAGCCTTTACAACTAACAATGATTGGGACAAATGGATACTGTTGTGTTCGGCAGCTTGCGTGAGTTGGGATCACGTCGGGGTCACCAAATGTTGTGTTCGGCAGCTCGCGTGAGTTGTGATCACGTCTGGCTTACCAAATGTTGAAATGTTCTTCGCAATTGATTTATTAGCGTGTCCAAAATGGACACTAAATAGTCAAAGAGGGGGATTAGAACGTGCCAATCACGTTCTGTGCGAATGAAACCTAATCAGTGTAAATTCCTAATTGGATGGCATGAATCGACCAAACGACCAACACATAAACATGAATGTGCAAAGGCAAGTGCATGAACAAATAGACGTTAATGAATGCACATTCAACCAAACATGAATGTGCAAAGCAAAAATGAGATATTGAATAAACGTACATATTTAAAGTGAATCGAATATAAATGAAATAAAATGTATATGTTTGAGTTGCACTCAACATTAACTGAATTATAATAAAATATATATACTTAGACTAAACAGATACCATACTACGCTTTCGCGTATAATACTACCCCTCATGTAGAAACACAATATACACCTTTTGAACTAATATACGGAAAATTGCCATACATGCCCAACGAAAAAATATTAAATTCAAATCCTATATACAACCCAGAAAACTGTATAAATGAACTAAAAACAAAGTTAAAATATTGTTTAGAAAAAGCTAAAAGATTTTTAGAAAAAGCAAAAGTAAGAAGAACAAAACTATCAGAAGAAAAATACACGAACCCAATTGATATAAACATAAGAGAACAAATTTTATTAAAGAAACATAATAGAAAAAGATTAGATAAACCCTATGAAGGCCCCTATAAAGTAACAGATGTAAAAGACTCTAATGTAACAACACAAATTAAAGATAAGCCAAAAACTATGCATAAAAATTTAATTAAGAAATATAATACGATAGATGTAAACTAAATTTAAGAAAACACAGAAAAATTTATAAAGCAAATCTAAAAATACAATACCTATGTACTCTAGAATTTACTTCAATTAATTAAAAAATTACCGTTTACTTTATTCAAATTCTCTTTCATAACAGAAAATTGTTAACGTCTTTCAACACATTAACAATTTTCTCTCTAAAACGCTAAGGGTGTAGTGTGATCGCATATCGAAAAAAGAAAAAACATAAAATAGTGTCGCACTTCAATTGGCTGAGTATTACAAAATCCAATACGACGACAGGCGCCCCAATTAATTAGTGTTTATACAGTATACATAGCAAATATTTTTCAATAGAGAATTAATTTTCAAAAGCAATTCACAAAACGCTTTTTACTCGCTTAAACCGAAAGGCGTTCATCCGCCTATAGTATTAGCTAGGGGCTGCTTCCTGCCGATCTGATTGGCATTATAAGAAGCAGATTGACTTGGCGGTCTGAAGACGAGCAGACAGATAACAAATCTCTTACACAAATATAAAACATCCTTACAATATCCATGGACTTTCGCCATCTCAAAAGCAAGCTAGTACCTGACGCATACCCGCTACCGAAAATTTAAGCCATCCTCGACCGAGTACGCGAAGCCCAATATATCAATAGCCTAGACTTTAAAAACGGCCATTGGCAAACTGCGCTCGAGGCCACGAGCCGAGGTCATGCCGTTTGGCCTACAATCAGCACCTGCGACGTTCCAGCGAGCCCTAGACAGCGAGATCGGCCCCGATATGGAGCAACACGCATTCGCGTATTTGGACGACATCATCGTGGAGAAATTCGAGTTTATTAAGAGGAAGTTCAAATACCTGGGCCACGTCATTACAGAGCAAGGTATCCAAACAGAGCCCGAGAAACCCGCAGCAATCAGCGAGATGCCGATACCCACGGGCACCCGCGACATCAAAAGCTTCCTTGGCATGGCTTCGTGGTACCGCCGAATTGTACCGGAATTCGCAGCCCTTTCGAAGCCGCTGACCGAACTGCTGAAGAAGGGGAAGCACTGGCCCTGGACAGAAGAGCAACAAACGACGTTCGAGATTCTGAAAGCCAAGCTGACCCAGAGCCCCATCCTGGTCTGTCGGACACCTCGCAGACGGACGCCAGCGATACCTGGCTAGGAGCAGTCCTGACTCAGCAAGCCGACCGAAGAACGCGTGATCGCATATGCCAAGTGACACCTGAACAGCGCCGAGAGAAACTACCCGGCCACAGAAAAGGACTGCCTAGCGATAATCTTTGGCATCCGAAAAATGAGGCCATATCTAGAGGATTACCATTTCCACATCTTAACCGATCACCTATCGCTGAAGTGCCTGAATTCCATGGACAACCCGACGGGTCGACTAGCCATATGAGCCCTAGATTTGCAGCAGTATGACTTCCAAATCCATTACAGGCGCGGGACGAGAAACGTCGTTGGCTGGTGCGCTTTGCAGACAACCACTAGAGAAGCTCAACCACGCGGTGACACAGGCTGAGCCATCCGTAGCATGTGGGTGGCTAGCCAAGAAACTGCAAGAGATCCAATCAGAACCACAGAAATTCCCCGACTTTACCATTACCGACGGACGGTTATACCGCCATTTTCCACGAAGCAGCATGGTCGAGGGAAAAGCAGCATGGAAATTATGCGTTCCAACGCACGTGAGAACCGAGATACTGCGAGAGAAGCACGACGAACCCACAGCGGGGCATCTGGGTATACGTAAAACGACACGATGAGTCTGCGACCTACACTATTGGCCCAGGATGCACCGAGACATCGCCCGATACGTACGAAATTGCCGCAACTGCCAACAATATAAACCAGTCCAGCAGAAGCCCGCCGGAGAAATGTTAACGGCACTGCCGACAGAGCTGTGGTCGACAGTCTGCGCAGACTTCGTGGGGCCACTACCGCAGACGACGGCGGGCCAGACGACGCTCCTGGTATTTGTGGACCAGTTCTCCAAATGGGTGGAATTAGTCTCACTCAAACGAGTCACCGCAGCCAAGCTGATAGACGCCTTCCGAGAGCGCATCCTTAGTACGTTCGGTACACCGCGAGAAATTGCCACCGATAAGGGGGTGCAGTTTACCTTTAATCACTTCCATAGCTATCTCGAGTGGATCGGCGATTTCAGATTCCACCGACTACTCCCCGGCGTACATCATTCAAGGACGCCAGACCAGACTGTCACGTGCTTTCTACGACTATAGGCGCGCGGGCGTGCCAATCCAACCCCAATCACCGAAGGAGCCCAGAGCACAGATCCTGAAGGTAGTCATCTACAGCGTACGTCGCAATCTCGAGCTTTCGTCATCCGACCAGCGAAGATATTTCAACCCTCATCGCCGCCGCTGGCAAACCCAACTTGGAGATTTGGTGTTAATCCGCCACCATCCCCTTTCAAAAGCGACTGAACAGTTCGCCGTCAAGTTGGCACCTCGTTTCCATCGAATGCCCAACATCATCCAGGTCGACGACATCACTACACGGACACTAAAGCGTTCATTTGTAAGACGCCAAACCCGCCACCGCACACGGAGCGATCCGTCCCCAGCGGAGGGGCACCCCCATGAACAACATCAATAACAACAACTACCATCACTCGTGATAATAACATCACCAACATTTACACAAACAACACCCACCGTTGTTAATGTCCACACGCAACAAAATCGCATTAGCCCTGATGGGGCAATGCCAGATACCAAGACAACACCCACATCACAACAACTACTTTAGCTTTAAACAACAGTTTTACAACAACAAAATCACCAGCAGCACCGACTGCATATCCCAGCAATCATCCCCATGCCGTTCCAGAAATAATGTTAAACAGCCACGGCGACGGCATCACCACCACTATAACAAATTCAACGAAGACCACAATCACAACTACAACTATGCTTGTGCAAACCACAGCGAACACACCACAATTGCATCAACGGTATGCAAACAATAGTAAAATCACGACAACAAGTCACCCACAGCCAAGGGTCTGTCAACCAAATGTGCGCCCATAGTGGCCAGTGTTGACACAGCCCGTACCTCCCTGGCCAACGGTCCAGGTTCTCAACGTCGGAAAGCCAGAGGTACAGAGTTGAAGGGCCCAACGACCAACGGCCAACGATCCGACACTCCGATATCGGAAAGATAACAGAGCCCCAGTAGGACACTCCACCAATGGAAGGCGAGGGGCATGCCCGATCGCCCACTTGCCAGACCGAAGCCGACACCAAACGACCGCATCGGAGATGCGCAACAGCAGGCACTTCTTCCCCCGAAGAACGGAGGATCTGTGAGAACCCAAAGTCGTCCCTCGTTTTGGCCTCACGAATTCTCCGTCTCTGGCGACGGGAAAGGAGTGCTATGGTTAAGAGCAGATTAAGATAGCAATAGGGGCAGACTAAACTTAGGATAGAATAGCTTAAGATAGAAAATAACAGAAGAAGAAGATAACATAGAATAGAATAGATTAAATTAGAAAATAGGAATAGAATAGAATAGATTAAGCGTAGGCTAAGGATAGGGTAGGAGTAGGAAAATAAGAATAGGAAGTCTAGAGAGTCCGGTAGAGAGAGAAGTTCGTCTCGCACAGAGGTCAGTCGCGGTCTGACTCGCGGAGAAAAATCAACATAGAAATAAAGGAATCAAATCGTTGTGTAAAAATAAATTTCCTTGTGTGTCACTTTTTTCGTCCTTGTGCCGCGAAGCTGCCACAGGCTTAGAAAAAGGACGAAAAGTCTCTCACAATACATTCCTCGACGATGATGAAACACTTTCTATTAATATTTTATAACCATAAGTTTAACCATTTTAACGGATTTTGTTTTGAAATATGTTGTGCACTTTTACTTTGTAAATATATCTCTCTTTGTATTGTGCATACGAGTAAGGATTTCAATATGTTTTGTTTTGTTTACAGATTATATTGATAATGTTAATATTGTATAGCATAAAATTCTGCTTAATGCAACATTAAATCATACCCATACCAATCTGTTATTGTATCTGTTTATCCTAAGAAAGCTAAAAAAAAAAGAAGAAAAAAACGGACAAATTGTAAACAAACATGTTTCCACTGCGACATATAAGAGGATGTATTGAAAACTATTATTTGAAATTGATGGTGATCATAGTAAAGTTTTATTGAGAATTTATTTTACGTTTGATTTGATTTAAGTAAATTTCATTTTTTTTGTTTTCGCCCTTTTTTTTGCTATTGCTTTAAGAAAAATAGGGTAAATCAATATGGTAATGGTACAAAAATAAAAATGTAAAAGTCATAAATATATATATAAAAAGCTTAAATTTTTAAAATTGCATTTTAACATAGACAAAAGCCCTAGACCTTTGAGTGTGCTCGTGTGCGAGTGTTTCATTTCTTTTCCAAGGTGGTGAACCATCTTCGTGGTGGGATCGCCCACTTTGGGCCGTGCAAGGTTTTAACCCGCTATAGCTATACTCCTACCCCTAGCATATGACACACTACCGCTTAGCTATACCTTCACAAAGAGAGTTGTCGTTTGACGCTCCTGGTTTTTGTGTTTCTTTAGTACGTACACAGCGAAGAATTTCACTAGTATCCATCTTTTCCGTCGTGGAACATGTTTGTCCCAAGATTTTCGAGCAAAGAAAACACTGCAATTTCCGTTTGTAGCCTCTGCCGTTCGTCTTGATATTTCGGATAAATAAAAAACTTCTGCCCAGCATCTTCTGTAATCTTATAAATACTACACACAAGGATAGATTTGAATTTAAGCCTGGTGGATAGACTCGGAAACATCTATTCCCACTAAGTAGGTCAACCCAAAAGTCTACGCCGTCGTTCTGCTTTTAAATCCATTGACTCACGTTTGGAATGAGCTTATGCGTGCATCTTCCTTTTGCGGATCCTCTCCATCGTATCTGCCATTCATCGACAAATTAGCGCCTTGCGAACGTTTTACCATAGCAGTTTCAATTAGCACTTAGCACTTCCTCTTCTTCTAGCTTCTTAGCACTTCGGCTACCCGGAGAATTTATCCGGCTTTTTTTGCGTCCTCGTTCGGTGGGCATAAATGCCATTAATATCTTTGGCGCTGTTTTTTTTCCGCTAGATTCAATTCGGCCCTGTGTGTGTTTACTAAAGCTAAAGTATCACCCAGGCCTTCCCAACAGACCTTTTCCAAAAATAGGAATATATATTTGATTTTTTATTGGTTTTATTATTTATCTTATTGGTTGCTAGGAGAGAGAGGAAAATGTGATATTAGACGAAAGACTCGAGTAAACAAGCAATAGCTTGGAACCAATATATTTTCCTAATGCTGTCCGTCTGCTTCAAATGAACTGGTTTTATCTGTTCGTTGCGTTTCCTTCGCTGTTTTCATTATGTAATTTTATTATTTTTGCCAACACATTGGAATTTCTGAAATTAAGCAATTTTTCTACGTCTGTTAATTTCACCACGTATGTACTTTTATACCTATATTTTACTGTATTTCCCCTTTGAACATAAAGCTCAGCTATTTTGCTTTCGAGCCAAAATATGACATTTTGCTCGATATCGAGCAAATACTCGTACGCTTTCACACATAGCAAATTCAGAGAGAGTTACAGCGAATTCAAAGCGAGGTACAGCGAATTGAAAAGGAGGTACAGCGAAATCAAAAGAATGTACAGCGAAATCAAAAAAAAGCATATGAAATTGTTTACAAATCAAAGAGATGTATAGCGAATTTGAGATTTTTACAAAATTTTTTTAAAAAATGAGAAGCTGAAAATGAAGTAAAGGAAGAGTAATTGAGACAATTTTATTGGATATATATATATGCAAGGAAATTTATTATTTAAGTAAGTAAGTGCATTTTTCTTACAATAATTTGAATAAAAAAATATTATACTAGAAAAACTCTGATTAATTTCGCAATTATAGCAATTAACACGTAAATGGATAGACGGAGTGACAAACGTGTGCATACACTTTTCATACTGGTCAGAACCTTGTAGGTTGTCTGAAGCTTCTTTCTGGGTGCTGCAAACGTTTTTATAAAACAATGAAATTTTAATATTCTATAATATAGAGTAGCATTTTTATTTAAGTCCCGCAGGGCCGGCCATAAAATACAAATACATACAAATTTTTATTGTCGTATCTGTTGTTGTTTATAAGTAAGGAGGAAAAATCATATTTTTTATTTTATTTTTGAAAACAGAGTTGGTCTCAGGTTATGTTCTGTGTGGGCGGATTCTTTGACTGATTTGGCCAATTTCAGTACCAACTTGGTTTCATGAACTTTCAATAGCTTTGTAAAACTGGAAGGCGATAGCCTCATTTTTGTGACCATATACATAGCACAGACACGTTGACAGATGGGCAGACACACGAACAAAAGGACTTGCAAAGCAGTAGAAGACTCTATATGATCTCTGAAGCTGTTCTTCCATAACAGGAGGAAAAACAACAGTAAGATATTTATATTCTTATTTATAATCTTATGTTAGAATAAGCATCAAAAATGTGCATTACGTGAGAATAAGCATCAAAAATGTGAATTATGTGAGAATAAGCATCAAAAATGTGAATTATGTGAGAATAAGCACCAACAATTTTTAATTATGTGAGAATAAGTAAGAGTATGGAATTTTGACCACTTGTTACGTCCAAAATTTTGTTTACTTGCTTAAATTTTTGGTTAACCGCAACAACTATAAATATTTCAAAAAAGGAAAGAATGAAGATTGAAATTATTTTTCGTCAATTTTTAAAATTTTGTTTATTTAATCATATGGTGGATTGAGAATCAGGTGAATCAGATGTTTCAGATGCTGTAATGTGTGTTTTGTATGAAATAAGCGAATTAAAAGGAATATGAGTCAAAACAAACGAATGCGAAAAAACGAATCAAGAAGATTGGTGGTTATTTCGTTTTTCCGCCATTTTGACGGCGTTTTTATATGCGGTTCTCAATAGCAGTAAAATGATAACAAATAAACTAAATGTGGCTTCATTTCCATGTATTAAAAGCTTTGTAAGCCACCATTGTTATATAATCAATTATCTAAATTATTCGACTCATCATTCGCATCAATGGATCCTAAAGGAGCCTTTTTCTCCGACTAGCAATTGTGAAAAAATCTTTAATAAAGCACACTCTTAGCGACCGCCTAAATTTTTCCTTTATTGACAGAATCGCACAACAAGTAATTCTATGAAGACTCTGAAATTAACTATTGCTTTATTAACACCGCTAGGCTACATATTTTATTTTCCTTTCTTTCCGATAACTTATATTGCCAGTGCTCAATTTGTCTTGTCTTAAATTTTCAATATTTCTTTTCACATGAATTTGAGCTTAATTGTTTTTTCTTAGTAATCTAAGCTAATAAAACTCCTATTCACCTTTTTTTAAACAAATCAAGATTTTATTGAAAAAAATACTTGTAATATAAATAATTTTACGTTTATTTCACATTTAATGGAAGAGTTAAAAAATAATTTGAAGTCGAATCTATAAGTTTTACTGCCGTTGCGTAATTTTAACGTCTTTACGTAAATATGTGGTCACGACTTATTTTCTTCTTACATTGTGATAAAGTTGAAGGGTATATTGTGTTTCGAGTAATCAGACAGCAACACATCAATTTAAGAAATATTTTTGTTTTTTGTTCTTTTTGCCCATTTATGAAAAATTTCATTAACAAAAATATGCATTTGTTTGAATTTTATGTGATTTTGCATTTTTTTTGGTAAAAAGTACCCAAAAAATTACGTCATAATGGCCGTAAAATTCTATGTTTGTCTATATATATATATATATATATAAAAACTATGCAATTTTTTCAAAGTAGTTCGGGTTAAATATAAAATAACAAAATACGTTAAAGAGAAATGCAAACTATGCTCACGTGTGTATTTACGGGTTAAGTAGAAGGCAAAAAAAAAGTATCTGCAATTTGTTTGTTAAATCCAAAATTTCACAGTAATACTCCGAAAATTTGCATGTTATTTGGAAAATAGAACTAAAGTTCATCTTAGCCAATATTGACTATGTTTGCACTGCAGCCGTCCGTTATTACCAACAGCCTACCAAATTCATAATTGCAGTCTTTATTCGATGTTTAACCAGGGCATACGTTTTTTTACACGTTAAATTTTACACGTTAACGCACATAATTTCAATGTCCTGAAACAGTTCACCAATCCAAGCCACTACAAGACAATATTGTTGAAAAAGTTGTAATAAGAGTTCACTTTCGTCAAGCATTTCAATACGTTGAACGAGTTGTCTCTCCGCTTCTAATTTCTAACTAACTTAAAGACTTCAGAGTCTGTTGTAGTTCAGCATACGAACCGCATAAACAAGCATCTTTAGAAATATTGATAGGCGCGTTGCCAATTGTTTTAAATGGCTGGAAGTAAGTGAATAAATTATATATAAGAATAATTAAGGATAAATACAAACTTACATTTGGCATGCAACGAATCTTACATTACGATGCGGCAATGAGTGAAGTGTTGGACTTAATTTTCCGGGCGGACTTCTTTAATCTAAAGAAAAAATTTGAATGTAAGTTAGAAATATATTAACATATTTCTATTATATTTGATTTACCTTTAAACTAATGACGCATTTGTAACTTTTTGCTGCACCCAGTTTTCCCCGTCAGCAACAAATATATTACGAAACCTAGAAGGTTGGTTCGGTGAATACTGCCGCTACTGCAGGATCCACACGCCTTGAAGAAGACAAGCTGCGCCACTATTGTCGCCTAGGTCCGCTTGCCGATTTTGGGGTTAACCATGTGATAGTCCATAATGGATAGGTAAATGGACATGGCTTTTAAAAAAACCTCAGATACACTATGCTTCGGAAATTCGACGTTCAGGTACTTATGGCCCAGGATTGTACTGTGCCTCGCATCATTGGCGAGAAGTTCGCCGTCAATTACTGAGTATGCATTTTCCTGCCTCAGCGTGAGATCGTCTAGGCATGCTTGGCATCTTAGCCTCTCATGTTGAGCTATTCCATAGTCCATGAGCAGCCTGAAGTATTGTTTCTCTTTTTTTGTCAATCGCCAGCCAGGAAGTCTTCTTCGGCCTGGTATTTAAAAGTGCAATCCATTTTTTCTATCAGGTAGTAGTCGTCGGTTGTTGTGGGGCCGCTTTCCCAAAATTCTATTTGCAATTTTATCAGACGGATCAGCAGTTTCATTACATCCTCCGCCTGTCTTACCCTGTACCCCTGGGTAGTTATCCCATAGTAAGTCTCTAGGAGGTCATCCCTCATATCCATGAGGTTATCTATGTTTTTGACTGTTTCGCCAATCATCTGGTCCGTACCGACGTTATTCTCTAAATATTTTTTAGCTTCTTCTAGCATCTCTTTCTGGGCCTGCCATTCGGTGCTGCTGATTTTACCGGTGTGAAAAACTGAGGTGAATTTTTCTAAAGCAACGATAAGTTTACACGTCCTCATATCTGCGGTACCACTGATGATTTGCCCATGCTTTACAAGTATTAACGTTTCTGGGGAGAAATATTGGACCATTTCTACATATTCTCGAGACGTGTTAATTATTAAATTGGCACGTTTACTCTTTACGTGCTTTACAACGGGCCCGTTCTGCGCTGTGGTTACGATATTGCTGTTGAACAAATCTTAATTAAATTTGGATATTTTCCAAATTATATTATTATGTTGAAGTAATCGACATCATATACACACATAACACACATGAATGCATTGGTGTGTGCTTATGATTAACCCAATTCTCGTTTGCGTTTGTTCGATAACTAGAGCTCTTAACTCTTAAAGTAGAAATTCACTATCGAATTAGGTCAATAACGAGAGCCGTAAAGCTTACGTGTTTGTATTTTCTTTTAATCGGAGGTGGTGTTATTTCTTATGAAAATAATTTTTTTATAAAATCTAAAAATTTTACACTGTTCAAGTGTCTGCTTGCAATTGGGAACTGAAGCACGAGAAGAGTAGAGTGTTTCGCAAAGTAAATGGGGAAAATTTCAGATTTGTAACTTGTATAATTTCTGAATAACGAGCAGAAACACACAAATTTTTGTTAAGAAAAACTGAGTTGCGTTCAATTTCTGCTCCACTGCGAGTTTCTGCTCTGATCAATTTGGCCCATTTTCAATACCAACCTGCGCGCAAAGGCTACCAATATTTCTAACAAATTTGAAGTCTAAATCTTCTATTTTGCGACCAGCAGAGTGTCAACAACAAACACCACATAGACGCACGGAGGACGACTTGGCCAAATCAACTGTAAAGCAAAGGATGAGACATTCCAAATGCCCCAACTAATTAATTACTATCATTATACATTCATTCATTCATTCATCTTGGTTCAAGAAGAGGCATCTTACACCAACTTGAGCAAGAACAAGCATCTTGATAGGTTGTTCAAAGTGTCCGATTTATCAGAATTTAAGAACATTATACTCGGTAAGACCGCTTTTAACAACCGCAATTTCTTGTTTATATAGCGACTGAAAAAAATGGCTGTACGTGGGAGTGGTCGTAAAAGGGACAGAGTCAAAATAATTTCATGTTCCAAATGTCACGAAAATTGCGACCTGTGAGTTGAAGACAAAAACACATGATTTTGCGTAGATCAGTATACTAAAAGATGACCTAAGGTGTTACATGCTCCCGCACAAACTTTATACACCGCGCTGTAAAGTATGAAAACTTTATTTCAAGAACTTGGAATAACTTCTACCATACTACATTTACCAATTAATTTTCGCTTCTTTCACATTTCAAAGGATTCATATCAGAGTATAGGGGGCGACAGACTAGTGTAGACTGGACACTAAAAATTTAGTAAAATATTTTCGTATTGTAACATATTGACAGGATGCATAACAAAGATTCGCTTTAAAGCGAACGTAACGTTCTTGTTATTTGCTCTTATTCTGATATTTCAACTTTTACTTGATTCTCTTCTACAGAATGGAACTTTCCTGTCCCTCATCTTAAATATTCTTATGATGATGTTTGCTGGTTTCGGTGTTATTTTACGACATTTACCCAGCTATTTGAAATGGGGCAGTCACATATCATATCTACGTTATGCTCTGGAGGGTTTCGTTGGGGATCTTTATGGTGAGAATCGCGGTGTGTTAGAATGTGAACAGGCAGCGTATCGCCGTTATCGGTAGGTGTAATTTTATATTTGTTATGTGTATTGAACTGCTTTCTAAATTAAACGTCTTCGCACTTCTGTATGCAGATATCGAAAGAAATTTTTAGAGGAACCCGCAATGCGAGGTGGTCAGTTCTGGTTTGACATCATAGCTTTGTGCGTAACTATCGCAAATATTTCGTTTCATTTCATATGTGGTATTAAAGGCTAAAATTAAATCTGTAAAATAGATTTAGTTTTAATTTTAAAGCTTCTTAAAGGTTATTAAGTTCAATTCGAAGTACGCAGTGGTATATTGTTGTTGGAAATGTGTTGTGAATTATTTTTATTATTTTCATCATTGTTTATAACGCAACGCAACTTGTTTGCCATATTAGATTATTTAAGTTGATTGACTGAAATCTACTATTCATGGCCACGTGTATACATACATATAAGCATATTTACGGTTTTTACAGCAACATCAGAAAGCACCTAATTCTACGATTTGGAAGGTAGCTTAACTGTAAGAATATACGAATATATTTATTGGAAAAGATAAACGTCGCCAATTTTATGTATTTTCGTAGAGAATCAATTTCATGGTTGCACTAGTTAGATATCAAAGATTCTCTCAATTGACTGCTCCAAATTTTTGGCATAAACATTCATTATGACTACTTTATACTCTTTCAACTTACTGCTGATGTTCCTAACGTTACAAAGAAAGGTAGATTCGAACAGTGTTGAAACTCGCCTATTTACCACAAGCAAATGCAGCTTGAAATTCGCCTTTACCTTGCGCAATCCATGTTATCGTATATAGGGATATATGTATTTATGTATATGTCGTACATATTTCAAATCAAAATATCGGAAAATTTGACAAAGTGCAACGGACGCCCTAAGAATGCTGAGGAGAATCATAAGAAAAAAAAAAGACACCAATTTGTTTCTCCTGCAGAAACTTATGGCGATATGGCTAAATCAATTTTGCTATTGACACTTCTTTCGGGGTCATGTTTCACATTTTTTGTGGCTTCTTTAAGCATGTGTAGTTAATAAAGTATTTAATTTAATTATGAATATTTGGCGGTTAAACACAAATGCTAGTCACAAAAACATTTAAAAAAAAATCGCGTTCCATTAGATGAACGGTGCTAGCGCTAAAGCCGACAAGAAAAGTCTATAATGGACAATGCTAACGCTTCTCCTGGTTGCTTAACTGTTGCTATTAAACTTCAATAAGATAAATTTTGTAATCTACATTCGTTCCTAAGAATTGACGCCGGTCGAAGCAAGTTCAACTCGACTTTTCCTTAATAGTATGCTAACTGCATTACGCTTGAAATTTTCTCCCTTCTTCTGCGACGCACTTAAAGTGGACGTTTGCTGGATTTTTCTGCATTACATAGTTAACAAATATCATATAGTGCTTAGCTAAAGAAAATCTGATTAGAAGGAAAATTTCTGAGACATGCCATAATCTTCTAACTGCTCTATTCTATTAGGCAAATATTGCCTAACCCTTTCGAGATCTATAGCAAGCATTTGGTTGAAAGTGCTTACGGTATTAGCATTTGGTTCATTTTAAAAAAGTTTACATATTTTATAACAAAATTAGTTTATTTAAACCTATTTACGTAAGGTAAACAGGTCGGTTAAAGTATAAGTTGCTATTTAGGTTTTCCTTTTCTCATCTCCTTTTAATGCAAATATATATCTTTCTTTCGCTTCTTTCGCTATCTTTGAATTTTGGACAATTGCGATCATAAAATTCTGGACGACTGCGAAACTCGTTAGTTAAATTCAAGTTAAATTCTCCCATTGCTGGTAGAGTTCGAGGTCGGCCGCGGCGAGGCGTGTGGTTAAAATGGGCCAGGTTGACAAACTGTGTTAAAAAACTAATAAAATTTTATTTAAATAATTGTTCAAAGAAATATGTACATGTATACATATAACTAAGAACATAAATTGATAATGGGCATGAAAATCCTTTTGACCCAAAGTCAAATTTTGGAGTTTGTAGTTATTTTACAACATCCAGCTGATAAGATACAAAGACCGCATGGATAACTTTGCTAGCAAGTCGACGGATTTGATCCTTGATATGATACACCGACTGAACAATTATTAAATTAATTATTCGATTATTTATTTAATTTAATCTCTTTTTTCTTTATAGTTGGACGGATTGTGATGCTGGGGAAGACCTTTGTACATATCTATAATTCGATTATTGTGCTATTGCATGATTATATGTTATTTTTATATTATTCAAATGTTCTGTTATTTCGTTCTTCTACAAATTCGGTTATTCTTCTATTCCTTTATTTTGTCGTTTCATCAAGCATGTCTTTTGACAATTCGGGATTTAAATAAATAAATAAATGACTGTGAAAATTCAAATTTTTTATTAAAATGAAGAAATATTTTACTGATAGACAATCATGAAAAGTATATGTTATGTGATTTCCGAAAGCTTAATAAACACTCGGACTGTGTCGGTGTGTGACAATTTTTCAAAAAGTCAACAGAACGGACGAATTCTAAGAAAATTACATCAAGTATTCTGTTGTTGTTCTATTTGTAAATGCATACATACATTTTTTAAAATCTATTTCAATAGCATGATGTATTTTATCAAAAATTTTGTTTCAGACTTGTTATGATTAAAATTAAGTTATTAAAAAATATTTATTGATATTTTAATATAATATTATAATTCATAGCATGCGTTTGAGTTTATAGAGTGTATAGAAAAAATGCAGACAGTACTGATTGTGCAGAATTTCCAGCATACAACAATAAATTTCAAATGGCGCCGCTATACTTGCGCTACATATATGATGTAAATCAAAATAGTAAAAAAAACAAAAAAAGTAGTTATTTAAATGCATTATAGATTCATATTTTATTACATTTTTTATTCTAAACATATTTTTGGCAAATACAATTTTCAAATATAAAAATTATTATTCAAATTGATGTAGCGTGAGATGTTTCAGTAGCTTACTGGGTTCATATGTTTTTTAAACTTTTTTACCTTTTTTTTATGATTAATTTGCTCAATAATTAATATGCCACAAATCTTGATAATTCCTTTTTAATATACCTCCACATTATGTCCTGTCTGGAAGAAACACAGGAAATGTTTACAATAGGTGATTATATAGATGATTTAAATTTTACTTATTGTACACTTTATGAAATAAACAAAATCATATTCCGGGTCGTTTGCTTTTGCTTAGAGATTCAGGTTTGCAAATTTTGCTTAACGTGCATGCTTAGAGATTCAGGTTTGCAAATTTTGCTTAACGTGCTTGCTTAGAGATTCAAGTTTTTCCCAATTAAACGACTTTTGAAAAAAGTGTAAATATGTCCGACTCTCAAATTTCCTCTAAAAAATTAATGAATTTATGAATTATGAATTTGGATGGGCGTGGGCAATCTTTTCGAGTTTTATTGCGATTTTATGAACATTTGATTGAGGAAATTTGTATCATGGCCTCTGCTATCGTTAATAAAAAAGTTTTAAGTTTAAAGAAAATCGTTTGCTTTAAAGGGAAACTTCAGAGGTTGATGATAGCTCTGGAGTGTTCCTTTTAGAGCAGTGTTTAAAAAAAAAAAAAAATAAATAAAAAAATTATCTACCACATCAAAAGGCGGGGCTGGAAATAATTGTCTATATCTATAGATTGAGCATTTAGTTTTACTTAATATTAATTATAAATTTTAATTATATAATGTAAACAATGTAAAATTATCTTATAAATAAATTAAAATTTAAAAAAAAAATTGTTGTTTAATTTCTATATTATAACAAAATATATTATATGTTTTTTTATTAAATTATAACAACATTTTTTATATGTATATTATTAAATATAATTTTTCTATTATTTGTTTATTTTCTTTTTAGGTTATTTTATATATTTTTTATATTTTATCAATATATTTTAATATTTTATTACATTTTATTATTTATTATTTATTATTATATTTATTATTATATTTTATTATTATTGATTTATGTTATGGCTACAATGCCAAACCGACTACTTGCCAAACTATTAGTTAAATATCCGGAGTTTTGGGGTGTCAACAGCGAGTGGATAGATTGGGACTTAGCTGCTAAGCAGCTAGCTAACAATCTTAAAGAACAGCTCGGATATCCTATCACCACAAAGGATGTCCGTCTCAAAGTGAAGATAGTTAAATTCGGTCTTAAAAAGTTAGATAATTTGGACAAGCCAAAGATGACAAGACGAACTGCACTAGACGCGTTTTTGTGGTACGCGCTGAGATTAGGGCTGCGTAACGCAGCGGACAGGATGTCAAAGCAGTTGATATCTGACGGGAAAAATAAAGAAAATAGAAGAAGATATTCAGAAGACAAGGAGACGGACAAAGTTAGCGAACATTGGCTTCCATACCTGAACGAACCGATCGACCAGACGACAAGTAGTGGTAGCCAAAGCCCCGCTAGAATAGATTATTTAGATATTTACGGCCAGGGACCGTCGACCTCCGCTGATGCAGCGCGAAGACTCGAACAATGTCACCACCAGCTCGAACAAGATCAAGAAGAAGTTCAGCAAGAACAAGAAGAAATTCAGCAAGAACAAGAACAAGTTCAGCAAGAAACTGTGCCGGATGTTGAGACATTCCGGGAGCTCGTGAGTGGATTAACTCCTCACGACAAGGTGGTGATGTTGGGATTCGATGAAATATTCGTTAACTAGGAGACAACGGACCTTGCATCGGAGGACCGGCTGCACGGATGCGGGTACGACGAGCATGGGCAAGCGGCACCTTTCACGAGAATGCTCATCTTCGGGGTGCGTAGCATGTTGACGTCGTTCAACATGCTACTCAGCACCTACAACTACGACGTCCCAATAAAAGGGTACAGGGCAAGTCCAGATTTGCTGGAAAGGTTCATAGGCAATATGGCGCCCAACTATAGAAAACGGACAAGATCGGTATGAGATATAGAGCAGCTCTCCCGAAAATTAATTATAATGCAGTACCAGTTTCATAGAAATTCAACGACTGACGACGATTGCCGACTAATCGAACGACTCGACTACCGCGTCCAAAAACAGGCCAAAGAAGCGTTACCACCATTTGACCTGGGCGGCAAGGGGTTCACGAACATATTAGCGATCCAAACACCGCAGCACCTGAATATTTCCGCCTAATGACCGGTTACGCAGTAGGCAAAGTCATCAGGGACGAATTATGATGCCAGCAATGTCTGAGTGATTTCGTAATTCCAACCGAACAAGCTGCCAACGAAGATAACGAAATCGAATCGAGCGAATATTTAAATCCAATGTTCCTGAAGGCGGACGTTTAAGATCAATTTAGGGAAGTTTATCAATTAATTTATCAAATATTTAAACAGTATATGTCAGAAAATGACCTAGGTATGGAAATGATGACGAGCATTAGGGACCGTGTTCCCTTCTTCCAACAAAACGGGACTTGCACGAATGGTATAGATCACAGAAGACATCTTTTGAGCTGTATTATTCGGTTGGCGCTGAGCGGTGAAAATTGGAAGGAGAGACCGGTCAAAAATGTTTCGTCGTTTTCGTTACAATTACATAATTAATCTGTTAATATTGTTCTTATGTTTATTTATTGATCTATTATTGATCTATGTATGTATTATATTTATATTGTATTTATATTATTTCGCTATTACTTATATTATATTGTATTATAATAGATAGCGGGGCTTTATTTATAAATTTTGGATATGTAATATGTAATAATTTTGTATTTTTGTAATATGTAATATTTAATTGTAATGTGTTATTTTGTTGTAAATGTAATGCGTGTTACATCATTAATACAATTTTCTAAATATATTTGTAATGTAATGCATGTTACATAATTAATACAATTTTCTAAATATATTTGTAATGTGTATTTTTTTGTAATGTATGTATGTAATATTTAATTGTAATGTGTTATTTTGTTGTAAATGTAATGCATGTTACATCATTAATACAATTTTCTAAATATATTTATAATGTAATGCATTTCTTCCCATTTTGCGACGTTTAGCTTGTTTCTATGAACCAGTTTGGTGGTTGCAGCAATTCACCTGCATATTTTCAATTTATATGTTTATTTTATATAATATTTATTTTATTTATTTTATATAATTGTAAGTAAGTCTATAATGGTGTAGGCCTACAGGGGAGCCAGCCATTTAAAACAATTGGCAACGCGCCTAGCACGGTATCTCTTGGGTGGTGCGGAAAACCGTGCATAGTTATATTTTGTCGAGCTGGTTGGGCCGTTCTCACACCTAAAAATCATTAAATACAGAGATTTATCATATGTAATAGGTTTGTAAGATCTTTTGGATGAAGCCGCCGAAGATAGTGGTAACATTCCCCACAGTTGCTGAAAACGAATAAAAGAATAATTGTAGAAAATCATGTAGTTTCATTGTCCCTAACTTTAGAGGGGTTTTTCTTTAAAGAACTACATAAACTTGGAAGCTAGTTGCGTTTGAGAAGACACACTTTATTTTCAGATCAAGACAATGTGATTGCTCACATATATAAAGTGTACACAAAATAGTTTAATACTACAATACTACAGTACTACAAAGCTACAATGAAATAAGTAATTCGTTTTGTACCGGCAAAACTAAGGTCTATGTGAAGACCTTAAGCCATGTTCACATGCTTATGCAATAACAAATACCAAATCAGCCGGCAAGAACTGGCTTCTTTTAAATCTAAACTTTCGTCAATTTTGACTCACATTTGAAATAGGACATAACCCTTTCTGTAAATTACGCGCACAAAACTTGTGTACGCTGAAAACGGAACGTGCTTTCTTGCGTAGCTGTTGATCCTTTATCCTTAATAGCAATAATGAACCTTTTAGCTAACTAGAGTGCACAAATTACCCAGATTTGATGATATTTCCCTTTGTTTCCTTACATTTCGTTCAATTCATTTCTGGCGTAGATTTAAAAAAAAGTTTTTGTTTTTATTTTTTAACGAGATCCCTTCGTTCTTGTAATCATGCGTTTGAATTTAAAAGCAGTTTGGTTATAACTTGTGCCGTTTATATGCGTTGTGTGGAATTTGCTTTTCCTCTAGATCTTGTTAAGCGTTGGGATCGTCGACTTTATGCTGTTGATAACGCTGATCTACTTCACGATCAATTAGATGGAAGCGACGATGGAAGAGCTAGCATAGCTGCGAGTGACGATGTTAACCTGCAGGAGGTGCAGGACATTGAGTGCATCATCAATCAAGAGTACACAGTGCACTGTAAACGCGATGGAGATAATCATGAAGTTTACGTTCCATTTTCATTTTTGTGTCATTATTTTGATATATCGAGGACAATGAGTTCACCTGCCTCCCCCTTAACGACAATCAATGGCAACAGCGATAGTCAAGCGCAGAGTAAATTTTTATGGATGCACAGTACTGCAAAGATTAACATACCCAAAGGAAAATATGACTCTCGTGGTGTTTTCATGTATTTTGAAAACTATAACGTAGAGGTAAGTTCGAACTTCACTTACTTGCAAACTTTTCCCCAGGCCTTTTTCTTTAATATCATAGATAAGAGATCAGTGCGGCTGATGGTGAAATCATCTGCAGACATCATTGTAATAGAAATCAACCCTTTCAACGACTTTGCATTTGTTGTGAGTGAAATTCCACGCTGAATGATATAGCGATCTGGTGGCCAATTGGTATGTCACTTTTTTGTAATTCTAGACATTTCTGGTGTAAAGATTTAAAAATTACTTTTATTAAAAAAAAATATAGGAAAAAACTAAAGATATTTTTGCAATGATTCTCCCAGGATTTCCTCCAATTCCCCCACTGCTGTTCGTGTATTTTCCTCTACTCGCGGGTTTTCATCTCCAAAGAACTCAGCAATGAAAGCTATTGTCTCAGCCCATAAAGGGGTGAAATCATCACCTAACCTCCGAGCTAATGCCACGCAACAATTAAAAGCAAATATTTTCACCTGCGTTTTAAGTAGAATCTAATAATTCAACTGCTTGCACATAACATCCCTAGACACGTTCACTGCCAACTGAGCTATACAAAGCGACTTATGACTGTTCAAATTTATTAATGGGTCAATATTTATGTCCGTATCCTAGTGATAATCAAATTGATCAGAAAATTCAGCTACGTAGTATGTGATAGATCTGGAATTTCTAAAGGTGAACTATATTCTGTGTGTTAAAAAAAAAATTTTCCAATATCATTTTTGGTGCACCGCAGCTAAAATATTGAATGTCAGACTACCAGTAGCAATACTTAATATTTAATATTTAATTTCGGTAAGAGCTATCAGTTGATTTTAATTGATTTTGCACACAATCTGTCTACTCTAGAACAATAATTCTAGATCGTTCTAGACAATCTGCGTGCAATAGCAATATTTGACATATTTGCGCATCGCATACTTTGCGACCTAACTTTGTTGATATATAACAAGTACATGTTATACATACTTGTTGTTTTTATATTAGCCATATCTTTTTTAAATTCTGCAGAAAGTTTTTCTGCTGGTTGGTTGCAAGTGCAATAGTTACAGATTTTTTATTTTTTTGATTTGTATTAAATTGAATTTTTTTTTCTTTTTTAATAACGTCGCCGTGCTGCCCGGGGGTATTTACTTTTCCATCGCTCTTCTCTTCACAGAAGTTTTCTTTAATTTATGTTATATGTTTTGTTATATGTTGTCTTCTTTAATTTATGTTAAATTTATTTATAAATTATAAATTTCTACAATTGTATTTACATTTTATGTTTGATTAAAATTTGTTACAATTTTATTTACATTTTATGTTAAATTTGTTTACTTAGTATTATTCGTTTAAATAAAATAGTTGTACGGTTATTGCTTATCTCTAATTATCCTTTCTATTATTTTTTTTTTCGCTTTCTCTCTTTTACGTGATAATTAAAACTAGTGTTAGAATTACAGGTTGAAATGACTTTAGAATTAGAATCTAATTTACACGTCAAATTTGAATAAAATTTACCGTCAGAGTTGGAATTGGAATTGAAATTGGGATTTGGATTCGAATTTAAGTTAGGAAAAAAATAGCAAAAATAAGTGAAAAATATGAAGTTAATAGAAGAATTTAATTGAATAGGAAAAATAACTTTTCGTTGACTAATGAGAAGAAATTATATGTATTTTTTCTAATGAAATGTATTTTGCTTTTGAAAACGAAAAACTAGAGTGATTGAAAACTTTGCTTAAAAAGCTTTTCATTTTTATTGTTAGCTAAGAAAGCTTTTTTAATAAGGTAATTGCAGGTAAAATTTAAACAATTAAGAAATGCATACGAATAGGCATGACTAGAAAAAATAAAACGCAACATCTCTAATAATTGAAGTTTAAATGTATGATCGACGAACGCAATAAGACATTTGATAAGTCCATTCAGACATCTCCTCCCAAAGATGTAAAGCACCTGAAACGAAAAAAAAAAAAACATTCGTGAGGAGTTCTACAACATCCTTGGAAAAACTGTACCTCCGTTATACTCGCTATATCCAGGCTATACTCCAGGCTTCTTCATTTATCATGTCGTTGTTATTTCTTTGAACTAGGACGAGTATGTCTTAAGCCCAAGTATTTCCTATTGCATAGTGTACTTGCTTCAACAGCATTTTTAACAAACTCCCCTAATTCGGGTGTCGTAGTCTCGGTTTGTATTAAATTTCTATTCGGTGTCTCACAGAGTTCTTTGAGTGACCGTAAATTATTACTCATCGTTATTGGAGTAGACAATCGTTCTGGCTGATTGCTGATATTTAATTTTGATTTTAATGATAACAAGCGATTTTTACGAATCATCCTTGGAACATTTAAAGCCGAATGCCCGACGTCGGTCTGTTTACATTCAAATTGCTTTGAATTACCTTGAGTAGCCACCCATTCACTCAATACAATGTCGCTTCCCACCTCTCCACTCCCTTCATCGTTTTCAACTTTTATATTCGACGTTTTCTCATCTCCATCTTCTTTCCTACTTGTTGAAGGTGTGTTAAAAGTTTTTTTTTCAACCAGCATGCTTTGCTTTTTGAAAATAATTTTATTTTTTATACAAAGTAAATTATTCTCAATATCACGATCACTTTTACTTTGATAAAATTCGTTTAGCAAGCCTTCCACAAGCTTTTTCTCTTTCTCAGATATTAGCACATTCTTGCCATTAGCCGTTTGAAAACCTGTGTTTTTGTCTACTTGCGCGCTGCTCCTTGCCGTTTTTCTAAATTTGAATTCCATCCGATCTTTTATATCTTTCAGTCCAGTTTCGTCGTCTTCTTCTTGTAAACAGCCTTGAAATTCTCTTTTTCTGGTAGCCGCTTAAAAGCCTGTTTCGTTGGCTATTTCCGCACTACTGTTTTCGATTTTTCTAAACTTGGATTCCATACTTTTATTCGATATCGAGCTTTTATATCTTTTAGTTCAGTTTCATAATCCGTTTCCTGCAAATTGTCTTGAAATTCTCTTAGAATATTTTGTACGGGTTTCTGCTCTTCTTCCGATACGAAGATATTTTTACCATTCGCTGTTTGAAAACTTCAGAAACAAGCGAACTTTCCGGATTGTTGACCTTCCCCACCTCACCTTGATGCATTTTATTTTTCACTGCTTCCAATTCGTTTTCAATAAAAATTTCATTCGCGCCAACTGCGTTTTTGCCTTCTCCCAGCTCCGGCCGTTCTCCGCTAGCTTTTTGAAGTCCTATTGCAACTGTTGTGTATGCGGCAGCCTGCGTGAATTATGATCAAAATGCAATCAGAATATCACGTCGGGGTCACCAAAACGTTTGTGTTGTTTGTGAACAAACCTAATTAGTTGGTAGTAGCCGACCAAATTGTTCATCTGGTCGTACCAACCCTTTTATTTGGCTCTTCCAGCACTTGGAACTGGAAGAAACCGCTAAGGTAACAAAAAATGATCAATGTTGTGGTGAAGAAAGACGAATTTTATAATAACTTAGAATTATAGTGCAATAAACGAATACATAAAATAATGCACTTGCATTTTTGCATTTGTTTATTCCAGAAATGTGAACTACTTGAAGTGTGCCACAAAAATGCGACATAGGCAAATTAATGTAAACAGCGACGACACACTTCAAGGTCTGGATTATGTAATTTGTGATATCGTTGTCTATGGTCAGTTATACCAAAACAGACCAACATAGAAACATGCAAATGCAAGTGCATGAACAATCGAACTTTAACGAATGCACATTCAACCAAACATGAATGTGCAAAGCAAGAATGAGATATTGAATGAAAATATATATTTGAATTAAATCGAATACAAATTGGATAAATAGGTATGGTTAAACTGAGCAAATAAAATAAAATATATACATTTAAACTAAACAGCAACATTACCTTCTCTCAGCACCAAGTTCTTAGAGAGTACCCACTAATATTGTTGTGTGCAAGTGCAGCATTAAACTAAAATAATTGCGTTATTGCATCTACAGAACGATGTTAGTCTATGATAAGAGCATAAAATAAAAAAAACTTTTCAACAATCGTTGTACAAAGCACGGCAACAATGGGAAAAATTAAATGAGGGAGTCTGAATTTGCACTTGTGCACATCATAGCAATAAAAGAAAATTTGTTTTTCATTCATTGTAGTTTGCTCAAGAAAGGACAACGTTTATTTTCGATAGCGCAACTTTACATAAAAGAGATTGCAGTCGATAACAATCTGTTCCAGTCAATCACAATCGGTTCACAGTGTGTTTTTTGTGTGCAATTATGGCTTTAATATCGTTGCGGCTGGGGGTGAATACAAAGCTAACATGCTTTTGCTTCTCGTTATCAAGCTGCTGTGGTTTTTCCGATGTGGCATTCAAGTTTCCACTTGGCTCAACACGATTTTTTTCGTTTACTTTTGTTGGTAAGACTGCGAAATCGTAGATTAGTTAGTAAATCGTAGATTAGTTTCTCATATAATTTTACCATTTTATGGTTGTTCTCAAAAATACTAAAGACATTAGTCAGGCAATATTCAAAATATTCTTCATTGATCCCGTTTATAGATTTTGCCACATTCTGATTAAAACAGAATGGATCTTGAAAGCAAAAGTAAGTATCAATTCGCAGTCGTTCGGAGTCTTTATTAAAGTATTGACTGATAGTAAGCAACTGGTTGTGATATTCGAAGAAGTTAATGCTGTCATTGTCAAAATCGTTACGGGGAATTGAGCAGCCTAAATAAGGTGACAGTACACACGAAGATAAGTCACAACTTTTATAAAAACCAAAAAAACCTTTGATTAATTCAAAGGTGGTAACGGAAGGGGGCAGGCGAGGTTTGTTTTCATTACTTTCGAGTTCAAAAGCGTAATTTACACCTTGCACGAGATGCTCGTTGCAATTTGCTTGCAACTTCTTTATTGGCAATAAAATTGTCAGATTGTTATAATTCTCTAGAGGCTGTTACAAATAGAATATCGGCAATATGATTAGCTGCTCATGTTACCGTATTTCATGATTTGCATATGTCCGTAACCTCGAAGTAATACAAATTATAAATAATAACATAAATTGTGAAAATATATTGTCAAGTAAGGGCAAGATGGCTAGCTAAACAGCGATTTTGACAACAAATAAGCTAAGCCAATCCAGTGTATATGGTGTATATGTATTCTATTGTTTCTTTGGTTACCTTTAAAGCCAATCAAAAAAATAAGCATAAAAAAAATAGGAGCAATATCAAAGCCATACCTTGGGTTATCTGCGTATTTACTGGGATCTTAGATATATTGGGAAAGTTATTATTGATCTTCTCGTTTTGATCTAAGATTTCTTGTGTGCTTATGGAGAGACATAAGTCATTGTCATCTTCATTCCAATGATAATTTTTACTTATCCCAGTTTTACACTGATTAGATGACACTAAAGCTAACAAATTTTGGATTAACTTAAATGTTGTCTCTTCACAGGTTTTAAAAACAAGTTACCTTCATTTACGTTGTACTTGTCGTCTTTTTCGATATCGTCGTAACAACGATCTGAAGCTTTTGCAAAGAAGAATGTACAAAGTTAGTGTTGTTAAAAAAAGCCTATAAAGAGCAACTTACTTTCTGAGATGGGATCATTGAGAAGATTCTCATCGTTTTTGCATTGCAACAACGAAGATGAAAATGCACTCATATTGTCATCAATAGCGGCCTTGAATTTTTCCCCCAAATTCGATTTCACCTTTTCTTTACGGCTATAGTAACGTTTCGGTTTCTCCAGTAATGTAAATAAAGACCTCCTTTCCAAATTTCTCTCAGGCGATGCTGTAGGACTGTTGAAAGGCGTTGTAGAATAGTCCTCAAATAATGTGCAACTACACTTCGACGAAGTGTTTACAAATGAGGACTCAACATATTCTCGGACGGGGGAAGTACTTTATGGTTGCGGCTACGTCGCCGGAAATGAAGTTACAAAAACGTAAGAGTACCGGACAATCCTCGTGTTCGGTGTGTGTAGCCCGATTACACGCTATAAAGGAAATGTGGACTTATTAGACAGATGTTTAACTATGGCAGAGGAGACGTGACTAGAAATAAAAGCGGTCGTCTGCGATAGAAGCACACAAAATCATCATACACTGTCGAAGTTCGTGAAGGGCAAATATAACAGCCAACGAGCGGATGGCAGCATGCATGTAATCTTACGCTTATTCGATTACATACATCTTTTGGAAGCTTTTCGCCAAAGATTGACAAGCAACCAGAAACAGTTCAACGCCAACATCCTAACCATTATAGAAGAGCAGAACGGGCCCGTTGCGTAGAGGTGCCAATTTACTAGTTACTGCGCCTCCAGGATGTCTTGAAACGGTCCAATACTTCACCTCCCAACAATAGCAACGTTAAAACCAGTAAAGAAAGAGCAAATCATCAGTGGTATCAGAGATATGAGAAAATATGAACACATCGTTGCTCTCGAAAATTTTAACTCCATATTTCAAAGCGGGAAAATCAGCAGCACCGAATGACAGGCCCAGAAAGAAGTGCTACAAGAAGCTAAAAAACATTTAGAGAATAACGTCGATGCGGACCAGATGGTTGGCGAAACAGTCGAAATCATAGATAACTTCATGGAAATGAGGGATAGCCTCCTAGAGGCTTACCATGGGATAACTATCCAGGGCTACAGGGTAAGCCAGAACCTCTTGGAGAGGTTTTTTTGCAAGATGGCGCCAACGAGGAGGAAGCGAACTAGACAAGCGGAGGATGTAATGAAACTGCTGATCCGCCTGATAAAATTGCAAATAGAATTTTTGGGGAAGCGGCTCCACAACAACCGACGACTACTACCTGATAGAAAAAATGGATTACACTTTGGAATACCAGGCCGAAGAAAACTTTCTTTCGGCCTGGATGGGATGTCATTCAAAGTAGCCAGCTGGTGACTGACAAAAAAAGAGGAGCAATACTTCAGGCTGCTCGCGGATGGATGTCAAGCATGCCTAGACGATCTCACACTGAGGCAGGAAAATGCATGGTCAGTAATTGACGGCGAACTTTTCGCCAATGATTCGAGGCACAATACAATCCTGGGCCATAAGTAACTGAACGTCGAATTTCCGAAGCACAATGTATCTGAGTTTTTTTAAAAGCCATGTCCATTTACCTATCCATTATGGACTATCACATGGTCAAGCCCAAAATCGGCAAGCGGACCCAGGCGACAATAGTGGCGCAGCTTGCCTTCTTCAAGGCGTGTGGATCCTGCAATAGCGGCAGTATCCACCGAACCAACCTTCTAGATTTCGTAATATATTTGTTGCTGACCGGGAAAAACTGGGTGCAACAAAAAGTTACAAATGTGTCATCAGTTTAAAGGTAAATCAAATATAATAAAAATATGTTAATATATTTCTAACCTACATTCAAATTTTTTCTTTAGATTAAAGAAGTCCGCCCGGAAAATTTAATTCCAACTCGCTCCGCTCATTGCCGCATCGTAATATAAGATTCGCTGCATGCCAAAGGTAAGTTTGCATTTATCCTTAATTATTCTTATATATAATATATTCACTTACTTCTATTTCATTTTAGTTTAAAAAACAAGCATACACCTTCACTCATCGTTTCAGAAGAATGCTACTTCCGTAGGCCAAATAATAAGTTGTGGTCATCTTTATATATAATATTTATTAATCAAAACATTTTTCTTTTGCAGATGTCAGCACACCGGTACAGCAGCGTATTATTTTATGTATCTTATGTGTCTTATTTTCTGTATCATTATGTATGCATATACTAGCGGGGCTTTTTATTTATTACGTATTACTATGTGTTATTAAATATTACTATGTATTATTATGTATTATTATGTATTAATTTTATTGTAAATGTTATCATAGCTTAAAGTTAAGTTTATAATGGTGTAGGCCTAAAGGGGAGCCACCCATTAACAATTGGCAACGCGCCTATCAGGGTATCAAGGGGTGAAATGTAATGTATTGATATTGATACAATTTTTGCAATTATTTGCAGGGTCCGCTGTTCTAACATTTGTTGCGTCCGTACGTTAGACACGTTCCTAAAAACGAATCCTACCAAACACCCAACGCTGTACTAGGAGTTTCTAACTCTTCTCCCTCACTCATCATCATTACTGAAATAAAATAAAAGACAGCTTCAACATGGAACGTCATAATGCTGACTGTTGCAAATGCCATAAGCAAGTTCAGCCAGCTCAGCAAACAATCAGCGACATGAATTTTGATCGTGGAATATGGAAGGCTGGTAAGATGTCATTAATTAAAATTGGGTGAAACACGTTTAAGGCCCATTGACATTTTTTCTTAGCTATTTATAATGAAGTGGAACGCGTAAAACAATTTATAGCGAAAGTCAAAACAATGCATCGTGATGGCTGCAACTATACGGCTTTACACTACTATGCAGCCCGAAATGGTAATGAATAAATCTGTAAAATGCTAATCGAGGATGGTAAGGCTGCTGTCAATGCGTGAACAAAGGCGGTGTGACCGTTTTGCATCGAGCTGCTATGATGGGTAAATTTTTAAAGAAAAAGTACCATATGTTGAGAATGAAGACAACACAAAGCTTTGGTTTCAAAAAATTATTTAAAAAACCAACTGCTTACGAATATCTTGAAAAAAATTGTTCTATCAATTGGTCTTCCCCAGACCAATTCTTAAAAAACAGAATCTTACCATAACCTTAATAAATCCTTTGACACACACGCCTTCATATTACGGACAGAATGACACAAATTGTTTCATAGCATTAACGTGAGTTGTCCAAGTATTGCATGGAAGTTATTAATTGATTTTATTAAAGGTCACGTAACTATCGCCAAACTATTATTGGATTCGAAAACTACAATTGATCTTCAAGATGACGACTGTGAAACTGCTTTACATCGGGCTGCTGCATCGGGTCAATTGGGAAATCTGCAAGTTATTGCTTGAATTGCAACCACAACTTAAAGATATGGCAGATAATAAGATATTTAGCAAAAAACGCAAGCGATGACTTCAAAATTTTATTAACACCTTGAAAGGGGGAGTAAAAAAAGAAGAAGAGAAAGAAAAGAAAGAAAGAAGAAAATTATTGTTCTTAACAAAAAAGACATTTCCATCGTCTTTTACAACAATTATAACAATAATATCTTTATCTATACAAAAATATACATATATATATATATATATAATATACATACATAAAATATGAAATTATATACGCAGATACAATCGCCAAATTTCTATGAGTGAGTTGAATAATTATTAAAAGAGTGTTTGGTTAAACCTTTTTCTTTTTAAGTTTTATTATTGTTGCTATTATTATTGTTGTTAGCATCATTTTCATAATATATTTTCTTTTTCTATTTTTGAATTTAGTATTCTTTTAAGTTAAATATGAGAGAGAAATTTGGCAAAAAATAAAGCATTGTTTAATATTTATTTAACTCTGCGCATTGAAGCTACTTGCGCTTCCATTTCTAATATGTTTTTCTTTTGCTATTTGAAAACAAAAACAAAAAATCATATTCATCAATTTACTTAAGATAAAAATACCACTCTTTTTTCTATATCACATTATAGCACGCAATAAAATAAAATTTAAAAGCTTGTTCGATACTTGGCTGTAGATACTTGAGGTGGAGCTAAGTTTCTTCCATTCCATGTTGGTTTACACTATATATACATATATATATATTTGTATACGATATGACAGAATCTCCTAAGTAATTATGTGTATTGAAATTCATATTTCAATATTTTGCTGAGAGAATTCTTAGGGCGCCTAACTTGATTTTCACTGACACGGAAATTTTAATAAGGAAACTCAGGCTAAAAGCTTTAATACGTTGCTTGATAGAGGAAAGGGAAGAAATGCATAAAATTTATAAAATACGAAAATACAGCAAGATTTGGATTACAGATTCTCAAGCAATCTATGCTTCCAGTCTATGAGCGCGGGGTGACTTCCGAAACCTTTCCACTGTGCGAAGATTCACATTCGGGACACCTAAGCTGGAAACGTTGCAATACCTATGGAATGTAAAATCAATAAAATATTCAACTTTATTAAAACGACTCTAGACAAGATCGTTCTTTTTCGTCTGCTAAGTTTTCTGTGCATATAAGCAGCAACATTGAATAACCTTTTATGTCCTGCTTTAATCTGAGTCGAAAAAAGTTTCCTGTATCAAAGCAATTTCCTTGCCGTCTTCTGTTCAGGTCATCATGTGAATTGTAAAGTGGAACCAAACAAGTGGACTGACCTTAGACTACTAACTAAATTCTACTGACTCCTCAATAAAAGTAGCCCTTTCTCTAAAGTCTCGGGTAAGTTAGTTTCCTTTATTTTTGAGTGGAAGTAAGCACATCATTAATAGGCTACCCCACTGCGGAAATTAGCAAAAAAGCATTACATCAAACCTAGTTGAGTTTGGTCACTTTGAAAACAAGCATAAGATAATCTCCATTGATATGCCGGCTTTAACAACCAATACTCAATCTTCTCTTCTAGAAATAAATTCCCTAGAACGAATCCTCTTCTAGAGTCGTTGATGATATGTTCGGCGAAAACTACGTGTTTACTCTTAAATATGTTACACTGATAGGCGTAAAAGTTTTAAAAGCGATAAGCAACGGCAAAGCCAAACTAAGCTTTGACTCTGCATCAAATGCTCTGAAAAACGACCTACAATCCAAAAACCTAAAAGCATAAATTCCCAGGTCCTTCATCGAAAGATTTGGAATTGTGCGCCATATCCCAGACGAGTATACCAGATTACATTAAACACATTGCCTAGTTTCCTATCCCCACTCGCTTGGTTAGAGCGCAGATCCCCCGAAGATAACACACAATTTATGCAATGCAGATTGGTTTCAAAAAAAATACCACACCCAAAATGATTTCAGAAGTAGGGAAACTTCTATCCAAAATTTTACATGCTTTTAGATCCGCATCTACGTCTGAATACGATGAATCTTTCACGGCTAAAATGAATTAGTGAAAATGATGATTTTGGTGGTGTCGGAATTCGTACTAGAAAAGGTATTAGCTTTAGACATATTCCTTTTGTTTCATCTTCCGATGTGGTAATCATTAAAACTTTGAACATTGAGTCTAACGTTGTAATTTCGTCTGTATACTTCCCTCCGCAGATGAACATTCAAACTTTTTAGCCGAACTTTTAGACAGCTTTGCAAATGTCATACTTACAGGTAACTTCCATGCTAGACACAGCACTTTGGGAGACATTACCACTACATATGGAGATAAAGCCCTAGCAAATCTAATAAATGCAAGTAACTTTCGCTGCCTAAATAACCCACCTTCCATATTTCTTCGATCAATTGTTCAGCAGGAAGTACATTAGACCTAACACTCTCTACACACTTCCAAATGGGTGACTGAATGGGCTTTCCTTGGCCAGTACTTTCCCATCAGGTTCGATATATACGGTAACCATATCCGCAAAATCAACCATTTCATCTCCGTAAAGGACTGAGTCACAATTTCTGCAAGATACCGCTTGCTGACAACATATCAGATATTCAAAAAACTTTTCGAACCGAACTAAATGCTGCTAAAACAAATTTTTATTACCTCAATTTTTTTGCTCTTAAACCATGGTGGAACCACTCTCTTACAGCCATGTATCGGCAACTGAAAGCACTCAATAAAAAAGTTAATAAATATGTTTCTCCTGGCAACTTCTTTGAACATAACAGGATGCAAAAGGAGTGGTATACTGCCGTAAGAAAAGATAAAAGGCAATATCTTGCAGGTACAACATGTGCTAGTAGAAACTCTGGACTTTTGTAGAATGGCCGTCGGGTTACCGAACGTGAAACGTCCAACTTTCCAATTTGGGCTGACAATGAAAATAAAAACTACTTAAAGTCATAGGTTAGGCAATCTTATATCAACCTTGCGCTCTCGCCTACATTAAACACTAACTCCCCCATACATTAAACACTTTTTCACTTAATGATCCCGAACAAGTGTTAAATTCTAAGACAAAACCTTCTTCAAAAGGGTGCGACAGAACTAAATACGATGTGGTCAGAGCTCTTACAAAAGAAAGTCTGGCTATGCTCAAAGCCATCAATCAATGTTGGCTTTCCAATACTTTTCCAAGATAGTTGCGAACTGGAAGCCTGACAAAAGCCATAATAATATCACTAGTTTCGGATCTCACTCCTGTCTTACTAAAAATTACAAATTTCATGTTAAAGAAAGACTTACCTCTTCCATTAACGCCAACGACATTATTGGCCCCGAACGAACCGATTATTAATGAACTTTTCTTGCCAATCAAAAGTGAAAAAAGTACCGGGAAAAAATAATCCTCTTGTCCCTTCATTTTAGTAAGGCTTATGAGTGCGGCCATCTTAAAACATCGGCAAAAGCCTTTATGTTATTTCAAATCCCCCTCCACACACGCCAATTGATCCTTTACTTCCTAGGCCTGCCGCAAGGCAAGTCCTATCCTATTTAATCTCTACACGGCCAATTTGCACCATCTTCAAGACCCAAAATACCCACACCTTCCAATATCCTGACGACTTTCTCTGTCATCTTTTAACAAGGCCATCGAAAACTCGTCTTTAAAATCAAATCAATTCTACGGGGAATATGCAAAAATCAATTTACATTTTTAAACTGAGCAAAATTAAGGCAATCTTCTTTGAAAAAGAACTAAGAAAACTATCAACCTACGGAGCACTAGCATAACTGTCAATCAATGCACGTTCTTTTAGTTTCTGTTTTATTGCCATCAACTCCAGTTTAACCCTCCGCAATCATTATGAAAGTGCTTTCAAGAACTGTTAATCTGATTGCAACCTAATCAAACTCTTAATCAACAAACATACAGGTCTCCCTCCAAACAAAGTCCTCACCATTTACAAATCTTTCATACCATCAAAAATTGGGTTTGCACACTCCACCACCTACAACGAATATCTCCCGGTGGCATGAAACGATAATAATAATTTGGTTTTACAATGCCTTGAATGAGTCTGGGAGCATAACAGAAGAAATTCTAGTTACTAAACATTGAAACGGAAACTAGAAACCACTCATCGAAAGAAGAAGAATGGCAAATAATCCGAGATTAACAAGAGCGCGGGCACTGCATTGCGTTGGAAACAGTCGCACAAGAAAAAATTACCTTAAATTTTTAATACAATATGAAATTTTATATTTTAGATAATTTTTGTCCTTTTTTTCTTTTATACACTTTTTTACAATTTTTTTATATATCTTAAATTTACTTAACACAATAGCACTTTTTAATACGATACACTTTTTACAATTTCTTTATATATCTTAAATTTATTTAAAACAATGGCAAGAAATATATATAAAACACAAAAAAAGCGGCCCTGATAGCTAAAGCCGATATGTTAAGTGTAATTGTACATTGTTGAGTTGTTGAAAGTGATGTGAAAAAAAGTGTTGCAAACTTTGATTGAAAACGAAAAAAGAATTTTATAGCAATAGAAAATGATTGAACGTAAAAATAAAAAAAAGGCATTAAAATGATAAATTCACTTTTCTAATAAAGCAAGTGAGTTCCCTGAGGTCCTGAGTCCAGCATATAATATGAAGAAGCTAAAAGAACTCCTAACACCGTCAAGTCTTTGACATTTCAAAATTAGATGCTGAGCAGACTCGTTAATATTACAAACTTCATGAATATCACATTGTATAGCACGAACACTTTATCATAAGACGGGCCAAGCACCAATAATAACATTGAGAATGGGTTAAGAAGTTGGGGCGGTCAGTCCAGTGCAACGTTTTAACATTCGATTTTCTAAATATATTTTGGGAAATTCCAAGACGTAGAATGTGCGAATTCAACCTTAGACTTGACTAAAGCTTTGTACGCAGTCAAAGCCTTTTTGGGAAGCAAGCCTGACTGATTGTTAGTCATGAGTTTGATGATATCACATCCAGATTGACAGTCTTTGAAGGCTTTCTCATAATGTCCACGAACAGTTAGGCTGTTATTTAAAATTCTACCAAGAAATCGAAGAGATTTTACGTGATAAACTTAAGTTCTTTTGATAAAGAGCCTGATTTCGCGTTTAGAACATTAGGCCAAATAAATAGTATTTGTTTTGCTGGGGTTAAAATAAAAATTAAGATCAGCGCATGAATCGAAAAAAAGATTAGCTTTTATCGAGAGATTATTCAACGCCACAAAAAGATGAACTCGTAGATACAATTAGAAAATCATCTGCACATTGAAAAATATGAGTTTTCTCATCTTGAAGATCATGCCTTGTGGTATACAGATTGTAAAATATGGGGCTTAAGCAACTGCTTTTTGCAGTGCCACGTATTTGAAGACGAATTGCAAAGTTTGACTGAGGCTGAGACTACTAAAATAAATTGCAGGTATTGTAATCTGATTGGCACTTGGAATAAGGCTATTGAGCATATCTAAGTATCTTTTATTATCATGGTCATTCCACACAGCCCAACCGTTTATTTTTCGACTAAAATGTCGATGACCATTAATGTAATTCCAAAAAAATGCGAGTTGCCTTTACCACATAATTTTTTAATCGTTACAGCTCTATCTGCCTTTTCGCCTTTCTAACTGCAGACCTCCATTCATTCAGTGTTTTCATATATTATATAAAGTTGGCTGGATTGGAATATTTACTCACTTTTTGCCTTGCAGTTTGATATTTGCGATAGAATGTTGACAGGGAAGACTTCCACCAAGTTTTAGGTGAGAAGGACTCAATATCAGAGAAATTGGTTCTAGCAGACTTGATCTTAGACTGAAGAGCGCTTTGAATTGATGATAAATCGGAAGAAGGTTCAACTTTGAACCGACAGTCCATGAGGAAGCTACGTGAAATGAAATTTTCTATTTTTTTAACGGAATTGACTTTTGCCAATAGAAACATTGATCGTATTCCAGTTGAATGACAAAATAGTTGAATTAGAAAAGATTAGATCCAAGATACTGTTCGACGTGCGACAACTCCGATTACGGTGAACAGTAGTACTACCATTGTTTAAAGCATTAAAACTGCTGGCATTGATGGCATTTACAAGGATCTTGCCTTCGTTGGTCGAGACTTGGTGGCCATACAAGCAATGTCTCGCATTGAAAACTCCGGCTAGAATCACATTTTGTTCACCATCAAGAAAGTCACCGAAAAGTTTGTACATCAAGACTGGGTGGAAAGTAGCACGATGATATGAAAAGAAGTATAATTGGAAACTTTAACTTCAAAAAAATTTTCATCCCTCAGCAAAACTTCACTTAAGATGCAGAAATGAATATTATTCGAGTTGAAGTCCCAAAAACGATAAGTTACGTCGAACATTTTGAATATTATATTGTAAAAACGAGATCGTGTTTTAAATAAAAACGGAACCCCAGCGAATTTACTCGTGGTAATAGGCGCTTGATCGTAGCGGGCATTAGCACAATAAAACATTTTTTCTTCAAGTTCCTTAACACGATTGGGGCATAGGGAGTGAACTGGGAGAAGGTTTGGAAATAATAGATTTCCTTTTCACAACCGCATTAAATTTTTCCTTTCCTAAAGTCTTATTACCGTTTTCATTATCATCACTTGCTCGAAATGGCGAACGAGTTCTTCAATGGAGGGAAATTCTCCTCATAGGAATTATCATCGAGACGTTTAAAGTAGTTTGAGCAAAATTTCTCCTTCACTACTTTGTGGGAATGATTTTTGATAGCCATAATCTGGTTGATATTTAATTTCTGCTCTCTGTTCGAGCAACACTTGTTTAGAATGCTGTGTTCACCTGAACTACGGGGAAGACACCTGGTCGCTTCGCAATCTTCGGTACGTTTAGAAGATTTACCACAATTGAGACGCCTGTTCTCCTTGGCTTTATAGAACTTCAACACATGTCCATATCTGCAACACTTAAAGCATTGCTTTAAGGTAGTTCAAAGACTTATTAACTACGTTGTTATTGGCCCTATGGAATCATGAGTTTTAGCTCCTCCGTTAGGAGATAAATCAACCTTATCCCCAACCGCTCTCGCTCTCTTATTATTCTCAGTGGCATCGACATAAAAATCTTCAAAATCATTTGTATCTGTAGTAATTAGATCAGACACTGTCTCCATAAGGAGACAGGCTAATGTTGTTTTAGCTGTTATCCCGGAAAACACCAAAAATCCGGGCGAAATAAGAGAAAAAAAAAATTTTAATGTTAATATAATAATAAATTTACAAAATTGCAAACAAAAGAATAATTTTTCATTCGAAAGTAAATTTATTTTAGTCTATTTTCAAAAATTTCTTTTCTTTTTCAACTTTTTCTTTCTTTTCCTTTCTTTTTCTTTGAATTTTCGTCTTTTTTTCACTAACACAGAAAAAACACGTCAGAAAAACATTTTCATCTTCCGTTTGCTAAATGTCGCGTTGTTGAAGTATTGATTGTATTATGCAAAGATAGATATACATTTTTCTTCGCTTGGTTTCCTATAGATTCTTTACAAACATCAACATAAAACATGTGTTCTGGAATGTTATAGTTTGTTATTAAATGAATTGACATGTTATTTGTTGACGATTTTCGCAAAAATAGCAAACAATCAGTTTTTATGTAAGGAAAATGAGATGGATTATTATTGCCTTTCCAAACTTTAATATCATTTTTTAATAAGAGGCCGTAATAAAAATGCTGCCTACCATGGGAACATATTTAACTTGGCAACTCTGATTTTATTAACATCGTTTTAAAAAATAATTTACAGCAAAACAATTGTCGATATGTTAATTTAATTGCATACTTACGGCAATTGGCTACAAAAATTTTTGTCTTTAAACAAATAAGTACTTTCTGCAATTTTGTAAAAAATATCCGATAAAGGGTTAAGTGTTAAAAAGCAATAAAAATTATTTAACGAACGTAAAAATGAAAACACCTCTCCAAGAAGTAAATATAACTAAGAAATGCCAATTGGAATTTTGTATGTGTGTATAGAAAGAAAAGAAATAAATTATCAAATCAAAAAAGTGGTAAAACAAACAAAAAATTATTTTTGCTAAATTTCCATTAATGGCTTCTTTGAGAATTCAATTCATTATTTCTACTTTTTAAGAAGTCGAAATATTGAAAAGAAATTGTTAGTTTGAAGACTTTCTCACCAATTAATTGCTGTTATTGTTAAAGATATTATAATCCAAAACATAGCAAAAATTTGGTCCAACCATTTCACACATAACGTGCAAAAATTGAAAGTGAAACATTGATTTCAGAATTTCCTTTAATTGATGGATGATCGAGATTCTCCTAAGGACAAGCGCAGCTTTCTGAACTAAACAGGTATTTTTTAAAACGTCTAAAATGTATGCTCTTATAATAAGCTCATTTTTTTTATTTTATCTTTTTATATTCGTTGTTATTCATTATTATTTTTCATAACTTCTATCAAGCAGAGTATTTCGTGAGTTTTGAAATTCTAGATTGCTTTAATTGTACATGTGTATTCCATATAGTTGTTAAAGAAATTTTTGAAATTAGGCCACCGAGGTGTTTTCTTCTTGACAAGTATTTACACGGAAAACTTGGGAAGGCCATAGAGAGATCATCTTGAATGATTTCGATATCGCTCGATTTTTTCCAATTCTGATATAAAAAGGTCGCCGTTATTTATGGAGCGCAAAGAATCAACGGATAGTAAAAGCTGATCAACTAACTGGGTATATCTTATTGTCAACGGGCTTATTCCATTCTTCTAAACAAATAAAAAAAAAGATTGGAAAAGGAAATAACAAAAATGGATGATATGTTTCAAAGTTTATTAAAATGGCTGCAAACTTTGAATCTCAGTGCTAGTTATGCAAATGCTGAAGACCTATCTAACGGAGTTGCTCTAGCTCAAGCGCTTAATTTATTTGCCCCTGACTTTTTTACAGGTACGATTTTTTTAAACTTGCTTAAACTCATATTGGACTTTTTATTCTTTGTTAGACTTATGGTTGTCGAAAATTAAAACCGATACAGGAACGAATTGGCGTTTAAAAATGAGCAACATTAAAAAAGTGATAGAAGGTTTATATGATTATTACGGTGATGTTCTGAATTATTCCTTAGCAGAATATCGGCGACCAGATGCAATGCGCATAGCTGAAATGTGCGATATTAAGGAATTAGAACGCTTATTACAACTAGTGTTGGGTTGTGCGGTAAACTGTTCATTGAAACAAGATTATATTCGGCAAATTATGTGTCTAGAAGAAGACTTACAAGCTAATATAATGCAAGCATTGCAGGAGCTGGAATCAACTTGGCAAGGGACATCCATGTGCCGTAATTCCATAAGCATAGCTAATTTTGACTACAAAATATTGCAGGAGGAACGTGATCAATTGGCGCAAAAATGCTTTGAGGCTGAACAGAAGGTATAGCAAACGATCTAATTGTTTCAATCCAACGTATCCTTAGTTTTCTTTTAGATTGTACTTTTAGAGGAAGAAAAAGGCAATTTTCGAGCAGAAGTTACAAAACTACAAGACGATTTAAGGCGTCACGAAACCGTTTCAACGATTGGAGATGACGGCGTTTCTTTGGGGCCTGTACAAGTTGGAACTGTAAGATATAATGACATGCGCCGTCAACTAGCTATTATAAAGGAAGAATTGTTGCACTCCGAGACAAGCCGTGAAGATTTACGCTTAAAATGTCAGCAACAAGAAACTGAGTTACAGCTTTTACAGACCCGTTTGGAAGAACTAAGTGTAAGTTGTTAAAATTTGTGCATAAAATCTTATTTCGCACCAATGCGACGTTTGGAAAATACATTAAATTTCACGTTCAGACTTTCTAATCTTCTTTATAGCTATTTCTTCAGTGTTTTTAACATTAGAGGAAAATCAGATATATTTTATGAGGAATTTTTCTATACGCTCTTTCATTATATTACGTAATATTAAGAACATATTTCTTCCAAAAATGCGCACGTGTAATTCGCATAAATGAAAGGCAGTAATTGTTCGCATTTTAAAACAGATATCTACTAAATAGATATAAAGTCTATATTATCACTACCCATCGATTTGATTTTGAAAATATTATTTTTTATTGTACCAAATTTTGCTAGAAAACAACCGCTGAACTTGCACAATTGAAGGACGAAGTTGACTTTCTAAGAGAAGCGAATGAGAAGCTTAAAATATGTGAGGCGCAAATAAACGGATAC
This sequence comes from Glossina austeni, assembly GCA_000688735.1. Taxonomy (NCBI): domain Eukaryota; kingdom Metazoa; phylum Arthropoda; class Insecta; order Diptera; family Glossinidae; genus Glossina; species Glossina austeni. Next base: position 38,739 of record KK503015.1, on the reverse strand, counting down.
AAAAAGAAATTAGAAGATTATAACGACTTGAAAAAACATTTGAAATTGTTGGAGGAACGCAGCGCTGATTATGTCCAACAAAATGTTCAATTTGAAGAAGACGTAAAAAAGTGTGCAGCTATTAAAGGGCAAGTTGAACTTTACAAGAAAGAGGTAGATATTGTTGGCTTCCATTAACTTTTATTTGTTTACTTATCCCTTTATTAACTTTTACCGGTAAGTTTAGATTCAGGAGTTGCACGTCAAATTAGACCAAGAAATGAGTAAAAATGTAAAAATTGAATTTGAAAATAAAAATATGGAATGTACAATAACTGCGCTAGAACGTAGCAAGGATAATTTGTTAAAAGAGCGCGATAATCTACGTGAAATAATAGATGAGCTTAAATGTGGTCAGTTGTCTACTAATATAGACAGTAATAAGCATTTCATACAATTATTATTTGATTATTATACGAAAGTTGTTCTTGACAGGTGAAACACTCAAAACTATGTCTAAGGAACTGCAACCCACTGATCTTTTAGAAAAATTGCAAAGATTGGAAATGGATAATAAGGCATTACGAGAAGGACAAGGGGGTCAAGCAGCTTTGGTGGTAATTGTGAGATAAGGATTTAAAAATTTTGACTTTTCCGAAGCATTTTTCTTTCCAGCAACTTTTGAATGATGCCAATAAAAGAAATGAAAACTTGCGGGAACAGCTAAAATCGGCTAACGAAAGAAATCTAGCTCTTACACATTCATCTTTTAGCGTTGACGCTAACAGCAAATGGTTTGTAATCTAATAAACTTTATGAAAACAAAAATTTTATTAGATATGTATTTACTTTAGTAGTGAATTAGCTAAACAAATTAAACAGCTCATGGAACTCAATGAACAAAAAGGTAACTATACGTTATAAACACTCATGTCTTATGGCATTAATGGCATTAATATGAAGCTTAAGTTTTACAATAATTGAATATTCGACAATAATTGAACATTCGTTTGTGTTACGATTTATTTAATGTAATGAATTAAATTCTTTGATTGGTGGGAAAAAGAAATAATGCATGCTTTTGGGAGGAGAAATTAACTGATAAATCGCCTCGATGCAGCTACATAATTAGACTGGAAACCACCTTCAAGCTTTTAGGAAAAATTGTTTCACTGCAAGAATTTTAGTTGAAAATTAAGGGGTAGAAAGTTCTTGGAAATTCGTACCAGCATGCAGAATGAATTCTAAATATTTCAGTTTTCAGAAACTTAAAATTAATCAAGAACTAGCGCGTAAAGAAGCGTTGTAGATATGCTTCGTCTCTTTCTTTTCCCTTTAAAATTCATAGTAATACCACACTACAACCCCCCCCNCGCCCACTTCGATCCAGCAAAATAAATTTAGTATAACGATTAAAATGTATAATCTCAAAAGGCAAAAAATCAATTCATCTTTATTAATAAAGTACAAGAAAAAAGATATCGAAATAAAATTTCGCGCGAGTACTTTGCAATGCCACATCATAATGGATGTGCCTCACGACACGTCAAGCCTCTTCGGATATAAAATTAAAAGATATATAAGTTAATAATTCATTACTATTATAATAAAATAAACGTTTGCGTTGACTTTTTTTGTTTATTCTAAAAACATATGTATTTTGTTTACAATTTCAAGCAAAGGTTCTCAATTTTCTCGGTTTTATCACAAATGTTCTCAATTTTCTCGGTTTGCTTCACAAAGGTTCTCAATTTTTTCCGTTTGGTTTTTAATAGCTTTAATTTCTTTCATTTTGTTGTACCTAACAATTTACAGCCCTTCATCTCGATGAAGCTCTAAATCAAAATGCCGTTCTTCAAACTAAGATTTCTCAGTTGGAAAATAGTCTTTCTGGCCGTGAACAGGAAATTGTAATATGTGATACAAAATTTAGAAAGTGCCTTGAAAAAGCAAAGGAAATAATAAAGAATATGGATCCGCGCAATGCTAGCGGTATTTATGTGATATACTAAAATACAGCATATTGAAAACCGTTGTACAATTAGTTGCAGATATGAACATTTTAGAACAGACGCAAAATCTTGACGACTTCCAAAATGCGAAACCTAGTATATTGGAGGAGAATCTGATGACAACGGCGTTTTATAGGTATTTAATTACTTCTTAAAATTAATTACTTTTTCTTATTCCATGTGTCTTTAGGATTTGTGTCAACGCTCAGAAAGATGCTATTGATTCTAAACTAGCGCTTTTAATGGGACAGCGACATACATTTCTATCGCGACAAAGGCAGTCGGCACCAAGAAAGTCAACAACAATTGTAAGAGGAAAGTGAAATTAATTTACATACATATATATTTATCAAAGTATTACTTAAAAAAATAGCAACTTACTATTGGAAATTGTCCCATTAGGGTCAAAATTAAACACCAAAAATATGTATATTTTGTTAAAACATATATTTTTCGGTTGTTTGTAAATTAGTAATTTGTATCATTAAATATATCAAAGTATTTTCATTTCTTTAATAAATTTTATTTTTGGTGTACTTTATCTCCCAAGCGTACTTGTTTAAAATCGAGAAAATGGTCTTGTTTTAAATAAAATATGAGTGATTCGCTAGTAGGCGAAGTGGTTAAAGATTGTGGCAAAGGCAGTTTTCAGAGTTTCGTCTGCTCTCAATGCGAGAGAGAAAGCCAAAATATTACGATCATATAACAATTTTTAAAACAGCAATGGAAACAACGATGAGAAAATTGTCGACTATGCAATCGAGAGAAGTTTTTGAAATTCGTACTAAATGGTTCAGATGATGATTCCCACGACTTAGTGACAGATGTCAAAAAATTAAAAAGAAAAATTACGAACCAAAAAACGAAATTTATGTATATGCTACAAAGCACCCACTAATTCCTTAAATATTGTTACGAACATCGCGTATTTTATGAAATATTTATAATTATCCGAATTTTTTTGCAAGCGAAGCTTTTAAAATGCCGAAAAGAAATGCAGATGTTTTATCATAAAATAAAGTGGTTTATGCATGCCAAAAGGATTAATAATAATTCGCGTAAAACGGTTTAACAAGAAAACGTCAATGGAATTTGGTGTTGGTAACTTGTTTGTGAAAGAAGTATTTGCGGAAAGCAAAGTCAGACAGAAACAAGTACCAAAGTTATATTCGGCGCAAGCCGAATCTCGCATGTCCACCACTATGTTTTTAGTATCCTACTCTCCAAGTTCTTCTATTTGATACCCATATCGCTAGTATTATTAAGAAAAAAATAATCGAGGTCTCTATCATATTCATTTTAAAATTAGTTCATTTTTAGGCAGGTAGTATGTCTTCATTTAAAGACTACACGAAATAGTTTTAAACATTCGGTCTGGTTTGGCTGATAAATAAGCATAGAACCTTAGAAAAGTGAAAGAACAAAATTTAATTACTTGTAACTTTGTGTGAGCATTGCGAACGTTTTCCATTTTTGCACGTAAGAAGTAGAGTGCTTCGTGCAGTCAATGTGGAAAATTTCTGCCTTTTAACTTTTATAATTTGCGAGTAACGAGGAAAAATCCAAAAATTTCTCACTTACACACGTACATACGCAAATTGTAGGAGTTTCTTTTAATGCGTGCCCATATATATTTTTGTTTTTCAACCACCATAACTTTTGGTCGTTCGAGACAAAATGTTGCCGTCCGTTTCGCAAGTAAAATCAAATAAAATCACGCAATTTCCGCGTTCGCTTTTCATTTTCATTTTCGTCTTCGTTTTTTTAAAGTAACTAAAGTAGTAAAGTTTTAAAGTAACTATATAAGTGCAAAAAAGTGCCCACTAGTCAAAACATTTTTCAGCGAGCAGGATAAAGTGAGTTTTATCAAACAAATTTTCGTGGTTAACAAATTAATAGTTCACATAGACAAATTGGTTGTTCTTGTCGTGATCAATCAAAGTGCGCAAAAATTGAACAATGGTTTAATACTTGTCAAAGGCGATTTCGATGTCACGTACAAACATACAAGCGCGGAATTTTTGTTAAATAAATTCAATTGCGACCGAATGTGCTTGTTTGAGCTTGTAATTATTTCGTATATTTTTACTACATAATAAAAAAATAAATTTGGTTCTTGTGTTTTGGAACTATTTGGACTGTCTTCTTGATTATTTCATTTCATATTTTATTGATACGCATTTGTTTCGTTGAGTGGTCTGAAGTTATTGCGGTTGCGCGTTTGTATCGATGTGCACGCCAGCTGCTTGGGTTATGGTTGAGTGTTGTAGATTTTGGAAGATTGCAGTCCGCGGAGAAAGCAGAATGCGATGTCAAGGCGTTCACCACTTGTGTTGCGAATATAGCTCGATAAGTATTCCTCGAACGTGATGGGAGCTTACGCTTATATTCAAAATGTAGATCTGGTCATTAAGAAAATCTATATCAATATCGACAAGAGCAGAGAGAGATTGGTAGAATATAAAGTGGGAAGTTGGTTTGAAGATTGAGTTGAAGAAGAATGACGACAAAGTTCGAGATGAAAAGTTGAAGGTCACATAGAAACCGTTGCTAATTGCATTTGCTCAAATGATTGGTTTAATTTACATACCAATATTAACCACACTACGTTAAGTAAGGTACGTAAGTATGTGCAGCATATCTTAACGAATTGAAGACGGTAAACGGATGCTTGGAGGTGATCAAAACGCATATACATGTAGTGTTAACATGGGGATGAAAATGTCGATTTTGTTTCTAAATGAACTTATAAGAAATTTCATATATCCTTTGAAAATTGCATTTTCCCCCTCAAATGTTTGGTTTGACTCATATATTCAAACTATTAAATGCTCGTATTGATGGCAAATATACACATATACCAATTGCTAGGAACTAAAGAGACATCGAACAGATTTGTAGGAAAACTAGGATTGTCAGGTGGATCACACTTTCTTCAATTTTTTGAATCTTTGTTTCCTCATTTTTTACACCTGTGGTGGTTGTGTAAAGCATGGGTTGTATTTGTACCGCCTGGCTAACCCAGTTACGCTCACAAACAATTGGAGAAAATTTATATATATAAAAAGATAAATAACTAACGGCTTGTCTTACCTAACTGTCTCATAGTAATTTAACGTTGTTTTTTTGTCCTTTAGTCTGCACCTATGTATCTGTTGGTCCGTTACGTCATTGTCTATGGTTACATATCTGCGCACATCGTCGCGAAACCTATTATATATTTAGTCCATGATGTTTATCATTTTTTTTTTCTATTACTACTTCTTAAAACTAATGTGATATATTTCTTACTTGCTGTGAATGTTGATTTATTTTTTACTTGCTGTGGTCTTCTATCTCATTCTTTTCCTTTCGTATTGCCCGTTTGTATTGCTTTCCGTTGTCAATTGACGACATCTTGTAGTTCCTTGCATTTTATAAACCCTTCCTTATGTTACAATGTACTTTTATTAGGTTTACGTTTGAACATAAGAAATTTTTAATAAAATATTCTTAGTAGTCCTAAGTTTTAATTACTATTTTTGGTAAGACGTATGTGTAGTTGAATTTGAGTGTTAATTTGCAGTTTTAATAATATTTTTTTACTAAGGGTTTAGTTTTAATTTCCAACAATATGTTTTCATTTGGGATTGAGTTTTAATGTCTAGTTTTCACAAACTTTTTTCTCATTCATACTTTCTGATGTTTAAAATTAAAAAAAAAAAATATGTATGTAAAATCATTTTATTCGCAGTACATTCATTCAACTAACTCATACAACTTTATTTACAAGTTAAGTTAATATATTAAAATTTACTTTAATTTTTGATAATTATTTTGTCAATTTTGCATTAAGCCACACTCTGAACACTTCGGCTACTCTCGTTGATCTCCTCTTTCTTTCTCCTCTGAAGCTAATTTTATTGCCGAAACCTGCCCTTATGATAGGCAGACGAGTTGCGGACTTTGTTCTCTTTTCATAATTCGCTCTCTAAATAGTTCCACTATATAAGTGGAGAATTATAAAAAGAGATCTTAATTAACAAAATTCCGTTATTATGAATAGCGCTACTTTTTTTGTGAAGAGCAGGGACAAACGGAAATACACGTATATACGCGGACGTTACAACAGTGTATGCTCATAAAAAACAAAAAGGAGGTGTGGATAAGATTTAATTCGGTTGCGAAAAGGAATTCAATAATAAAAAAAATATTATGCAGCTCGCTCCTTCAAATTAAAAGATGTGATGGAAGACCGCGAAGGGGCTGGTATTGACTGAACAATTTTTTTAAGTGGTCACCTTGCACCCATAATGAGTAAACTTTCTTATCTCTGTCGTAAATTCAAGAGAGAAAAGCGAATTATTAATTAAAATTTTCGCAATGGAGATGTGTCTCATGCTGTACTGAAAAGAATAGGACGGAATTGACACTAGATTGGATGTATTTACTATTACTACGTATACATTCGGACGTTACACACCACAATCGTTATTTTGGTTTTATTAGTATTTTTTCTTCTTTCAAATTTAATTTAAGAAATATTTTAAATTCTTTTTCAATTTTTCACTCTATGTCCATTTTGTAGCAAGTTCTTTACGCGCTTGTAAAAATTTCGTTGATAAAGAAGAAGTCTAAAATTAACAGTCAAAATTTCAAAAAAACCTCATTGTTTTCTTAATGCAGTAAAATTTTGAACCAATTTTGGCAGCATTGTATCATATTTTTTACCAGTGTGCAGAATTATACGATAAGCCGGAAAGAAGCCCAGCTTCTCTTTGGAGAAAAGGATAATAAATAGAACAGTCTCTAAAATAGTTTCATATTACTTAAATTTTTGAAATTTTCCAAATTTTGTTTAAAAAAATTTTTTATCACGTTCATGGACGTTAACTTATGAAGCCTTTCTTCTTGTAGGCAGTTAGTTTTATGCTATCTTTAAAGTCTTTCTTTAGGTTAGAAGAAGCGCTGCCTATTTTATACAAAAGGTGCAATTAGTCTCCAACTGCTTGTACGCACAGAGTTGCGTTCATTTTCACAATTAATTAAAAATTAATTCAATTTTGTTTGAGAAACACGAACCGTACATTATACTCTGAGCGTGCACCGCTTGCCGCGTGTGCCAAGAAAGAATTTTTACTATAAATCAGGTTAGAAGATTCTTTTCATAGCCTTTGTATAAACTTAAAAAAAAACCATATAGAAGATTTTGAAAATTCTAAAAAATCGGCATGCAAAGCAGAAAATCAACATTCGCAATAGACTTAGCAAAAATGTATTTTCTCTTGGTATGGAAATGGCATACGAAAAGTAACAATAATTATCAATTGTCGGATACAAAGGAAACAAAAAGGAAAAAACCATGTTCTTTCACATATGAAAAACTCAGAAATAATAAATATCCCGAAAAATGCCGCATGGACATTTTCCAGTTCTTTGCCATGACAGTACTTATATCGAGAGATCGCTTTCTATATTCTTAGGGTTTACACTATGAGACTGTATTCAGGTTCGCAATGAAAATGGTTACATATCTTGGCGTCGAGATCAGTGACAATAACGCGAAATGCTGTGTACTGTGTGTATACAATCCACATAGGTCTAATTGTTTGGACGAGGTCTCGATATCCTACGAAAATATGACACTTCGGGGTTCCCCATAGAAATCATGGTCCAACGGGGACCAATAGGTAGGGCGATTCTTCGTGTGACAATACAACATCTTCCCTCGCACAAGGGTATTGTCCACTTGGATTAGTATTTAGGAACATACCGTCTGTTTTAGACTTTTTGGATGTGAATTTTATAAAACTATTGTATAACATTGGATCATACCAAAAAGCAGTTAGCTTCAGACTGTAAGTAGGACGTAGGCAAGTGGCAGATCTTCTGGAAAAATTCAAACTAGCTGGAAAAAAGTAATTAGAAGTTAGATCAGTTGATACAAAAATTAAGGTTAATGCCCTCTCTGCAATGAGGCACGATATAAACCGGATAAAATTTACAACCGTCCATTTAAAATTACAGAATTAGATGATAAGAATAATATATTAGTATCCAACGGCAAAGACAAATCACAATGAATCCACAGGAATAGTACAAAAATTTATAATCCATGATCTATATCCATCTGATCTAATTTATCTTCTTCTTATATGTATTTTCTTTGCATATTTTATATAAGTTAACGAAAATTTCTTTTATAATGTTTTTCATTTTTTCTGGTCACACGCTTATCATATTTCTGATTCGTCGACTTGTGCACAGAATTACTCTATTGCAATTTTGTCTTTAAAATACCAAAAGCTTAAGATTACAAATCCTATTAATAAACATTATCTCCTTCATAGCAGATGATTACTATTTTTATCGTCGCGACAATTTGCTTAAACAGCACTTTCCATGAGAAACAACGTCTTCATGCCAAAATTCTTGATAATTATAAATTTTGAGGTACTTATTAAGACTGTTGTCACTCGTGGGAAAATAAATCTAATTAATAAGTACTTTTATAATAAAACAATTGTTTTGCTTTTGAGCAAAAGTTATACCAAATAAATCAGTTGGAGTCAAGTACTCAACCAAATAATATTGTTTTATTTAACTTATAAAGTAGATTTAATTAAGCTACATATAAATAATTTTAATCAAGTTAAAAATAAATTTATATAAATTCATTCCAAAAAAACCAAAGATTACGTATTAATTTGCACATTGAAGTCTCTTTAAAAAAAGCTAGGTACGCCCTTGGTTTCCTTAGGAGATGGTCCAAAGAGCTGAAGCATCCTTGAAGGTTGTATGGTATAAGTGTTGTGTAGATTCAATAGAATGAATTAAAAAGCAGTTCTTACTGTTTGCCGTAAGGAATTTGGGTTGGGTCCTGCTTGTCTTTTTGCCTCCTTATGACAATAAGTTGCTTCTGTTATCCTTACCCTCACTTGAGAAAAGTAGATTTATTCTTGGCGTCTCCTTCTTAAATAAGTTAATCAATGGTAATATCGATGCGTCCACATTACTTGGTAAGATAAGCTTTAATGTCCCTAACCGCTTCTCTAGGCACTTAATGTCCATTAAGCTGAGTCAATGTGAATATAATTATGAGCTTTTAAATCTCAATGATGTATATCACTTAATCTCAATATCGGATTCTATAAAGTCTATCAAAACAATTCCGCTTACTGCGCGCGATTTGCCTATGTTGTATTTATACTTAACTTTTAACCAAAATATCTCATTGTGACTCGAAAATTAATAGGTGTTGTTTACTGTTATGGTTGGCGCGCTCTTGCATGTTAGCGATGGCTTAGGGGTTCACTTGCAATTTGGTTCTGTACTCAACTCAGTTTATTTCACATTACGATACCATACATTTGTTATACTTCAGAATTTTTCTCAATAATATTTCCTTTTTTGTTTCTTTATTACCATTAAACTTATTTCAACTAACTCAGTTTATTGCATATTATGACACAATATATTTGTTATACTTTACAATTCTTCTTAATATTTCCATTGAACCAAGAATATTTCTATTACACCAATAGAAATTTTCCCCAATATTACACCAATAGAAATATTATTGGTTTTGGACATTAGACAGTTACCGACGGACAAAGGAGGGACCAACGGACGACGTACCGGACGGACTACATTAAATACGTAAATCATTTATTTATTTTTTTTAATTTTTTGTTTGTAATGCGGCACCACGGGCCGGGGGCAACTACTCTACTGACCAAGAGCCAGCAAGCCACATTCCACTTTTTAAAGAAGAAGTTTGTCCATTAGCAGAAGTTTGAAGAGAAAACTGCGATATTCAAAATTTTTTATAGCAATTTTATCAAAAAGTTTATCTTTTTATCTAAGTATTTTCTTACAAATATCGTATCGATTACAAAAACTTTTTAAAAATATTGGATCATTTATATAATCTGCTAAGTGTTGGTGAGACTTAGGTCTATTTCGAATCACCGCAGATTAGAAATTCACTTTCTGAAAAACGGTTTCCCGGCTAGCCTTTGCCGGAAATCGAGCAAAACTGAAATGACATTCAAAAAGATTGTATTTACTGTATTCTCGAACGAAGATAAGATCTTACATAATACAAAAGAAAAGTAGCTATAATTAGTTATAGCCCTTGGTGTAACAGTAATATAAGGTTTGTATGTATATATAACATCCAGGAAGTTGTAAGAGAAATCCACTTTTTTTATTCCGATCAGTTGAGAATAATTTTTTGAATCGACTTAAGCGTGTTCGTCCTCCTAATGTTTATGTTCTAGCTACAGATCGATTTGTTGAGATATTTTAATGATATGCGGTACACTGGCGTGTTTTGCTCCAAGTAAGAACCCTATTGAAAATGGCAATCATATTAGTAGTTTTTCGAGCACCCTCAAGTCCTTATATAAAAAACAGGTAAGAACATTATAGTCGGGCAAAGCCAACCCTTAACCACTTTTTTTTTTTTGATAATAACACATCAAAAATTATATACACTGCTTCCATGCGAACGCGTAACTTTTATGAATTCTCGCACGCTGAAGGATGTCACAGACATCAGATAAGGTGATCCAAATTTAGTAAATTTGATTTCCTTTCCAAAAATTGAAATTGTGCTTTACCTCCATACAAGGACTTGTTTTTCATGATAACTCGTGTATGGTATGGTAAACATTTCGCTCTTTTCATAATCTTTCTCTTTAATTGGCGCTACTATATGTGCGGAGAATTATAAAAAGAATTTTGTGACCGCGCTAACAAACTAACATCGACCGTTTCAACGGTAAGGAATAACAATTTAACTTTATATTGTTAAGATAAGACTAGAGAGTGATATGCTCTAAATCATCATTTATTTGCTGGACTAGATCCTTCCCCACGTCCAAGCAAAGTAAATTTGTGCATCATCGGCGTACAAGTGCACGCTAAAATCGAGACGACATGTGAATAAGTCGTTTATAAAGCCAGTAAATAAAAATGGCCTCGAAATGGAACCTTGGGAAACACCAAATATTATCATCCTTATTTCCGAAAAAGAATTGTTAAAAACCACACATTGAGACCGATTTTCCAAATAAAGCCTAATTGAATCGATCGCAGACGAACTGAAGCCTTAATAACATTCAACCTTTTGCAATATTAAGCTACCGTCAACACCATCGAATGCCTTAGAGAGATCGAGCGTAACAAGAATGGTCAAGTCCCCCTTATCGTACTTATGACGAATGTCATCTCCTTTTTGCGAGGTGCGATTCCGATCCGCTTCGTAGAACTAGACACTTGACCAGATGATTTGCAGCGATTTCACGCCACGATGGGCAGAAAAGCCGTAAGTAAAAGATTTCCAATGCTAAAAAGCAAAGGGAAGGCGATTGATCTATCAAGTGGCTCTATTACGACCTTACCTGTATAAGGCGGGTGGCTGCCTCCATCCATCATGTGTTTCGCCGCGATTATATATTGTCTAAGCCAGGTTTGTGATCTCATAAACAGTTCATCTTTCGGCGGGGACGCGACCCCGGATGTTTAATAAGATAATTATACCCAAAGTGGATATAATAATAATATTGTTACATTCACGCTGTGTGGTAGGGAGTGATGTGGTAAAGATCAGAAAGTAACGGAGTTATATGAAATATTGTGGACAGTATTGTGGACCTTAAAGTGATTTCTGACACTGTTACATATTTGGCATTTGACGATCACATGTTCAGCGGATTCCTTTAACCGACATGTGTCACAAAGATGGCTATCATACGAAGACAGGTTTTGTCACCCATGTGACCTATTAGAAGGCGATTTGGGAGTTTAATTCCACAAGAGTTGAAAATTTTCCTAAAAATCCATGATTCAGATATTATCTACGGAAATAGCTTACGTATAGCGCGATCATTTCTGGCTCTGGCTATAATTTAGAAGCCTTTTTCCGTTTCTTGTGAGGAGAGCTTTTGATAACCCTTTAAACTTCTTTAGAAGTATAATAATCCAATAATCAAAGAGCTCCCCACCAGCGATTGCTTGTTTGGTTAGACCATAATTTTTTTCACTAAGTGGAAGACAGTTAGACTTGATACCAAAACAAGATGCAGTTGCCTTACAATAGCGCTTCTAAAGATGTTAGCAACGGACAGGTTATGTTTTCCCTTTTTGAGATTATTTGCAGAGCGGACCCACTGTCAGTTAGTTATAAGAGCTAGCTCACGACACACTGCTTGAGTAGCACGGTCCACAACTATGACGATTGCTATAAACTGCACAAAGGTCGAAGAACGCTTCCCAAGCACTCTGAAATTTGTCAAGAAGTCAGAGTCGTGTTGAACGATGGCCATACCAGACGCGTCTGCAGCATATATTGTAAACGAATTGTTAACATATGTATTTTTCATAGCAGATAGAGTAGGCTATTTGCAGAGCTAAATTTTATTTGCTATGAGCCACTGGAGAAAAGATATTGAAAAAAATATGAATGAAAAGTGAATAGTATGCAAATGCAACCCAATCTGATCAGTTACCAGGCGTTCGAAGACTTTGGATAGAGTAGGGGGAATGCTAATTGGCCGAAAGTCTTCAGGAAGGATAGATATTTCCCGATGAGACTTACTGTGGGTCGGACCAATTTCCTTCCAATTTTTCTTCCAAAGAACCTTAAGCGGAAGCCTGATAATCAGATTCTTACTAAAATAAACTCGTCCCATATGCCTACCAACATTGTGAAGGTGGTTTCTGCACAATCGGCAACCTCCCCATTAATGGTATCAAAGCAACCTTTTCATATTTTTTATACTCCGTTACGGAGTCAAATGGTTCTCTTGACCTCGCTGGAAAACCGTGGCGGTTTAGAAGTTCTGACTTTACACGTTGGCAACGTTCAGATCAATTGTAATGTGTGGTTTTGACTTAACAATTTTTGTTTGTTAAGAATGCAACCCGGCATTACTTACATTGTTAAGCTCACGCACGAAGATAGTTCGCAGCAAGAGATAGCGTTTTAACGTATCTTTTGGCTTTTGGTTTGCATGGTTTTTCGGTTTACACGGATAGAAGGGGAAGAAAAAAGGGGCGATGGAAAAAATTGGCGAACAAATGACTAGACGTTTTAATTGTGAAATGAGAAAAATTAAGATGAAAAATATTTCGGGCAGTAGACAGTATCAAAGAAAAAAAAAAAAAAGTTAAAGAGCAGCTCAGTTTCAATAAGTGACAAAAATTTTCAAACAAAACAAAGATTTTGGGAAAGGTATAACATTCCGAAGATTGTAAAAAGAAAGGAATATGGCAGACGTTTTTTTTTGTCGCATAAATGGACAGATTTTGAGTGTGGCTAAAAACAATAAAAGATCGTGACTTAAAAAAAAAATATATATATATATATACTTGTTAAATTAATTAAGAACGTTGAATATTTGGTGTTTGGCGCTGTCGTCTTGCTCAATATATATTTAGAATGTCAAAAGGTCCAAATCATTTATATTTAATAATAATCTTATATGTGAGCATAAGGAAACAAATTAATACTCACGAATGGTTATCGCAAGGAGAAGCATGTAAGAATTGATTTATTGATTTATCATCAAAAACCTTGTGAAAACTTTAACCGATATGTAAGAAAGAAAAGCAAGTTACAGTGACTATTTTTTTGTGGAATCAAAAAAGAGAAAAAGCCAAGCACTGAACAGTGATGATAAAGTATATATGAAGTAAATTATTTATAAAGATGATATCTGTATATATGAAAATTTCGATGTAATGGAAGAACAAATCTGTAATGACTGATAGAAAGGAAAAAATTGCTAATACACAGAAAATGTTTAACAAAAGAATACACATTTCAAAAATACGCAGAAAATCAGTATGAAGTCAGTACAAAAATAAAAACTTTGCAGACGCGTAATGAACTTTGACTTGTGTAAATGTTTATTATAATGATTGCAGAATACCGATGATAATGTGCGAGAAAGAGACAGCAACGATAAATGTCTAGCCAAAGGTCTTTTCAATGCACGCAACAATAAATGGTCCACATATGTTGGATAGAGTAAAGCTTTTCCTAACAACGAAATAAAGTTCCTTTTCATTTGGATGACTTTTATTCTTTTGATGTTTTAGCTGAATTAAAAATAGATATATTAATAACAAGTAAATGATAGCCATCCGTATTACAGAAAAAAAAATGTTATTTATTATTAATATTTTAAATTAAATTGTATATTAATATATCATTTAATTATATATATATTATAATATATTGTTACGGAAATCCCAACTCTAGTTCATTACAGCTAAGCTAAGTAATTTTCTTAAATAATAAAGTCCCTAAAAGAGGGAAAAAGGAAATGCACATTCGCTGCGCGTCATGCCGCCGCCGGCGGATGAAAATGATTAGCGGAAAAGCAGACAGGGATTAAAAATAAAACTATGAATTTTGGGTATAATAAAATGCTTGTAAAAATGTATATAAGTAGAATATCTGCGGAAGACAGAGTTAGTAAAAAACGAATAGTTATGTTGAGCAGTCAAAAAGTACTGATAAAAATGAATTGTCAATAATCCTACATTTAGGAATATAATAAAACTTTGAAGTGCATTTTCTTTTCAATATCTACGATCTAGTGATATGGACCTTATCGAGGAGTGCAAATTTGTAATAATATTCCATTCCATTCTTTTGTAATAGGATTCCATTGATAATCAATTTTCTTTTATAAAAAAATAGAAAATGAAAGAAAAAATTAAATAAACAGTGTTTCAATATATAGGAAAGAAAAGTACGAAGCCAACTTCGAGGTCTCCCATAGAAATCATGGGCCAAAGGGGATCAATAGGTATGGCGAATAACGAAAGGCCTAACGCTTAGAGTATGCCAGTTTGGTAGGTGAGGCTTCTTCCGACCACGTGTGCGTTAAAGGCTGAGTACGTGCTATTCTTTTAGGTGTAAATGTCTGAGGAATGTTCGAGGGCCAAAATATAAAACACCCCCACATCTCACGAACTAGCTAGCTCAGCAAAGGCACGTACATCGGTCTCCACAGCCTCCTATCGTCATAAAGTGACACTTTCGAGTAGCCTCAAAATTAATGCAGCTCCTAGTTTTTGGACAGACAATTATGATAAGGACAATCAATATTATTAGACGCAAAAGTGTCACCAAACGCTAACGTGTGGTAACAATATTGTTAACAAACATTGCATTCATCCATATTATACAATGCTTCAGCAAATTTGAGAGGAGATACACATTAGCCTTTGCATGTCAATCGACAAAAATTCCCTAAGTAAAGAAAATTCGTTTGCCAATATCACAATTGATATCTACGCCCATAATAAGAACCAATATCTCATGATCAGATTTCTCACCAAGAGGGAATTGAGATGGCGAAAATAATAGTAAATTGCTAAAGAAATCAACCTTACCAAATTTGAACCATATAGATCTAATTTTTCGATACCACCGCATATAACTCATTCATAACGCATTCCCAGAAAATGTAAACCTAGGAAAATGTAAAAAACGACTAGTTCTTAATGTTTTATGATGAATATCATAATGGTTCATGATAGTAATTTGCCGTAAAAATTAAGTGGGCCAAATTTGAACCACATGGGTCTGATTCTTGGACTCCACTCCTTAGAAGATTTCTCATGCGTAGTAACCCCTTCAGAAAAAGTTGTACTATTTGAAATTTGGTTCATAGTACTAGTTTACCATACCATACACGAGTTATCATGAAAAACAAGTCCTTGTATGGAGGTAAAGCATAATTTCAATTTTTGGAAAGATTATCAAATTTACTAAACTTTGATCACCTTATCTGATGTCTGTGACATCCTTCAGCGTGCGAGAATTCATAAAAGGTATGCGTTCGCATGAAAGCAATGTACATAATTTTTGATATGTTATTACCAAAAAAAAAAAAGTGGTTAATGGTTGGCTTTGCCCGACTATAATGTTCTTACCTGTTTTTTATATAAGGACTTGAGGGTGCTCGAAAAACTACTAAAATGATAGCCATTTTCAATAGGATTCTTACTTGGAGCAAAACACGCCAGTGTACCACATTTCATTAAAATATCTCAACAAATCGATCTGTAGCTACAACATAAACATTAGGAGGACGAACACGCTTAAGTCGATTCAAAAAATTATTCTCAACTGATCGGAATAAAAAAAGTGGATTTCTCTTACAACTTCCTGGATGTTATATATACATACAAACCTTATATTACTGTTACACCAAGGGCTATAACTAATTATAGCTACTTTTCTTTTGTATTATGTAAGATCTTATCTTCGTTCGAGAATACAGTAAATACAATCTTTTTGAATGTCATTTCAGTTTTGCTCGATTTCCGGCAAAGGCTAGCCGGGAAACCGTTTTTCAGAAAGTGAATTTCTAATCTGCGGTGATTCGAAATAGACCTAAGTCTCACCAACACTTAGCAGATTATATAAATGATCCAATATTTTTAAAAAGTTTTTGTAATCGATACGATATTTGTAAGAAAATACTTAGATAAAAAGATAAACTTTTTGATAAAATTGCTATAAAAAATTTTGAATATCGCAGTTTTCTCTTCAAACTTCTGCTAATGGACAAACTTCTTCTTTAAAAAGTGGAATGTGGCTTGCTGGCTCTTGGTCAGTAGAGTAGTTGCCCCCGGCCCGTGGTGCCGCATTACAAACAAAAAATTTAAAAAAATAAATAAATGATTTACGTATTTAATGTAGTCCGTCCGGTACGTCGTCCGTTGGTCCCTCCTTTGTCCGTCGGTAACTGTCTAACGCCCAAAACCAATAATATTTCTATTGGTGTAATATTGGTGAAAATTTCTATTGGTGTAATAGAAATATTCTTGGTTCAATGGAAATATTAAGAAGAATTGTAAAGTATAACAAATATATTGTGTCATAATATGCAATAAACTGAGTTAGTTGAAATAAGTTTAATGGTAATAAAGAAACAAAAAAGGAAATATTATTGAGAAAAATTCTGAAGTATAACAAATGTATGGTATCGTAATGTGAAATAAACTGAGTTGAGTACAGAACCAAATTGCAAGTGAACCCCTAAGCCATCGCTAACATGCAAGAGCGCGGCAACCATAACAGTAAACAACACCTATTAATTTTCGAGTCACAATGAGATATTTTGGTTAAAAGTTAAGTATAAATACAACATAGGCAAATCGCGCGCATTAAGCGGAATTGTTTTGATAGACTTTATAGAATCCGATATTGAGATTAAGTGATATACATCATTGAGATTTAAAAGCTCATAATTATATTCACATTGACTCAGCTTAATGGACATTAAGTGCCTAGAGAAGCGGTTAGGGACATTAAAGCTTATCTTACCAAGTAATGTGGACGCATCGATATTACCATTGATTAACTTATTTAAGAAGGAGACGCCAAGAATAAATCTACTTTTCTCAAGTGAGGGTAAGGATAACAGAAGCAACTTATTGTCATAAGGAGGCAAAAAGACAAGCAGGACCCAACCCAAATTCCTTACGGCAAACAGTAAGAACTGCTTTTTAATTCATTCTATTGAATCTACACAACACTTATACCATACAACCTTCAAGGATGCTTCAGCTCTTTGGACCATCTCCTAAGGAAACCAAGGGCGTACCTAGCTTTTTTTAAAGAGACTTCAATGTGCAAATTAATACGTAATCTTTGGTTTTTTTGGAATGAATTTATATAAATTTATTTTTAACTTGATTAAAATTATTTATATGTAGCTTAATTAAATCTACTTTATAAGTTAAATAAAACAATATTATTTGGTTGAGTACTTGACTCCAACTGGTTTATTTGGTATAACTTTTGCTCAAAAGCAAAACAATTGTTTTATTATAAAAGTACTTATTAATTAGATTTATTTTCCCACGAGTGACAACAGTCTTAATAAGTACCTCAAAATTTATAATTATCAAGAATTTTGGCATGAAGACGTTGTTTCTCATGGAAAGTGCTGTTTAAGCAAATTGTCGCGACGATAAAAATAGTAATCATCTGCTATGAAGGAGATAATGTTTATTAATAGGATTTGTAATCTTAAGCTTTTGGTATTTTAAAGACAAAATTGCAATAGAGTAATTCTGTGCACAAGTCGACGAATCAGAAATATGATAAGCGTGTGACCAGAAAAAATGAAAAACTTTATAAAAGAAATTTTCGTTAACTTATATAAAATATGCAAAGAAAATACATATAAGAAGAAGATAAATTAGATCAGATGGATATAGATCATGGATTATAAATTTTTGTACTATTCCTGTGGATTCATTGTGATTTGTCTTTGCCGTTGGATACTAATATATTATTCTTATCATCTAATTCTGTAATTTTAAATGGACGGTTGTAAATTTTATCCGGTTTATATCGTGCCTCATTGCAGAGAGGGCATTAACCTTAATTTTTGTATCAACTGATCTAACCTCTAATTACTTTTTTCCAGCTAGTTTGAATTTTTCCAGAAGATCTGCAACTTGCCTACGTCCTACTTACAGTCTGAAGCTAACTGCTTTTTGGTATGATCCAATGTTATACAATAGTTTTATAAAATTCACATCCAAAAAGTCTAAAACAGACGGTATGTTCCTAAATACTAATCCAAATGGACAATACCCGTGTGCGAGGGAAGATGTTGTATTGTCATACGAAGAATTTTAACCATGTCCCAATTCGATTTGTCGTATGAAATATGCCTCCTCAAATACTCATTTAATGGTTTATGAGATTTTTCGGCAGTCCCCAGAGTTTCATGTTTTCAAAAAAATCGTTATATATAAAAATCCTTTATCAATTTAAGTTGATATTTTTTCTTTTTTTGTAACCACACTTATATGTTTCTTTGCTACTTGTGTTATTAAGAAGGGTTCTTTAGATATGACACCAGATTTGACCTTCCAACAGTGGTCACAGTTCTTTACGTATCGAGAAATATCTGTGGTCATTTTTTCCTATAATGTCTTCTTTTGATTTTCTTCAGCAAACGGATTGCTCTACGATATCCACTCTATATTGGCTCATCATGATATCTTTTTATGATGTTTACTTTGCCGGAGTTCGTTTTAATTTTTATCAAACCAGATGCGAATAATATTTTCAGTTTAGTTAAAATATTATTGCCGGTATTCTTAAATTCGTCAATGTGCACCTTATCAAGCAGATTATCTTCTAATGATAATTGTAAATACGGACGACCAATATTATCAATTTTTCAAGCTTTGGATAACTAATCCAGATCAATATTTCCATTAATAATAATGTTTCGCAACTCACAGAGATTATTTTTCTGTGGTGGATAATAAACTTATTCTGCGTAAAAGGCAATCGCGGCATTTTGCTGTACTTTTGTGCATTGAATACTTCAAATACCTATAGCATTTCGAATATTTTCTTTCCATCTTCTGTTGCTCTATCGTCTGATTTTCTTTGTCTATATGGGGTCTGTAATCCAGTGGCGACTTTGAAAAAATGTTATATACGTCAGTTTGTTCTATATTACTGAATTCTACTAGTTACAAGCGTCAGCGGCGCAGTTCTCTCGTCCTCTAATGTATTCAATTACAGTATCGTACTCTGCTAAATCATCGAAAATAGTTATGTGAATGCTTAATGATCGCTTCTGATCAGAAATTTTGTATCATAAATTGATGGCCTGAAACATTGTATTACCCAATCTATGGGTAACTGTATGGCTTATTTCTTCTTCTGTAGTAGCCACTGATAATTGAATAATTAGTGAAAACTCTTGACTGAAAACAACGCTATGATGATTACTCGCGTCTGTATGCAAAACATGTTGCTAAAATCGTGATAATGAAGTATTTTATGACTTAGCAAATGATCCTGGACCTTTCGCGTGCCTGAGATCATTCAAAAGAAGTATTTTTTCGAAATATTTTACTCAAGAGGATTGAATAATCAACAGAACTGGGAATAAATCTGTTAAAAGAATTACAAAATACAACAAAACGTTTACCTTCATCACCACATTTTGCTGTTGGATAATCTTTATTATTGAGAATTTGCTATCAACCGGCCTAAATTTTTTTTTTATTTGTGCATTTATGTTCTACGAATTGTACTTTTTGACCGAGAAACACCATTTATCATAATAAACAGCATTTTCAATTATATTTTTGACATATATCAAAAAAGTCTATGAGATTTCGTAACAGCGGTCAGTCAGGAAGCTTGGTGTGGTTTTAAGCGTAAGTTGGGAGGGATTTTTATACCATATGGCAATGTATTGAATGTGAAGGACCCCTTTTTTTATAAAAAAAGATGTAATGTCGGTGGAGTCGGTCTAGTTCGCCTTAATGAGAACTCGGTACTAAATCTAAACATAAAGAAGTTTTTACCTCCCTAGTTTATTAATTTACATATTTGTCGATCGACTTATTTCTTATAGCAGTGTGAGTTTTTACATAAACGCAGTGGTGATTTCGGAGTGATTATCACCTGGTCTTTTTTAAAAGACAATTGATTATCGCCAAGAGGTTAACCAAAAGCTATCATCGCCAGCTTTCCAATACTTCTTCGCAAATTTTCCATTACAATGAATTAATAACTGCGAGAAACGTAAAAAATGAGAGCCAAATTGACTTTTATTTGTTTTGCACAAACATACATATGGTAAACAACAACAAGCATGCAAAATGAAATGAATAGAAAATTATGTTAGGCTACAATATAATAAATTAATTTGAACGTTGAAGTGATCATAATCGATTCACAATTCACAAATTTAATTTCTAATAATCTTATTTTTCTTTAAATTTTTTTAAATTTTGAATTATTAACTCATTTTCTAATAGCTGTTTTTTACAAACGCAACTCTAAAACAGAAATTTGTGTTTGGTTTTCATTCAATACTAATGCAAATTTGTTCTTAGCGACAGCAACATGAATAGATTTTCTTAGCGATTGTCGTCTGCTTAAATGATTGTCCCCCAGGCTGTTTATCGCGCAATTTGAGTTTTTGTTTGTAAAAACTATTCACAACCCCCTTTCCCTTTCTGGTGCGAAATAAACAATATATTTAGAGCAAAGGTTTTTTAATTTTTCGTTCAAAAATTTTAGACGACTTTAGACTTTCTGTCTTTCCGATTTTTCCTTATTGTTATTGACTGAACAGTATTGTAGTTGTTTAGATTCTCAGTTATATGTGTATACTCTTAATAACCCAGGGGTTTAAATTTCGAAATGATGGTGTTTGCGACGTAAACACACACGCCGTTGAATCATCTGATGTGGAATAAGGACTTCATCTTCACTGGAGTCAGTATTGATAAATCTTATCACTTCCGGCTGGGCATGAAGCGATAAGGAATTTACATCTGTGACATTTATCAGTGAAATTGCGATATATGAAGGGAAGTTACCAGGTCTCAGCATGATAAACTGCTGATCTCCATGATATTGTAGAATGCAATCGTATAAAATCCATTTCTATAATGCCATCTACTGCAATAGAAAAGCTATTCTCTACGACGTGAAACGCATATCTAAAAGAAGGTTTACGGTTATGTTACGTTATTTATGTGATACAACACCGCATTTGATTGAACGTATGGTTCAGTGCAGTTACTTACAAATATTGCCATTACTTCTTTCATATTCGCAAAGTTTCCAGATTCCATTATGAGTCTGACTTTCCCATTTGTGTCATTCTTTATTATGGTTTCAACCGCAGTTGTCGTAGCATATTCATTAGCCATTTTGATCGGTAAGCAATCAGTCTGCTCCCAGTTTTCTTGTAAGGTCTTCTATCTCCGTGGCGCATGAGTTGGCATTTTTGCTATGTTTACGCTAATGATTTTTGCAGTGAAGACATCTACTGTTTGTCCTTTAGTTATGTTGTGACATCCTGCAAATTTGTGTCCGCGGGTATGATATTCGGTACTGACCTTTTCAGCTTTGTTTTTGTTTTGTATTGGATTGATGGCTGTTTTCTTAATGGAATTCACTAAGGAAAATGCATCAATGAAAATGCATCTGTAGACAGTCGGGTTTGCTATCATAATCTGGGATTAGTTTTGAGGTAGTGCTCAAAAATTTAATTACCTTCTGAGGAACGGTGGTATTATATTTTTGACTTTCCTAACTGTTGTCTTCTTTGAATATTATGCTCTTGTTATGCAAACTATGTTGAATTTATAGTTTCTCGTTGTTCCTCGAAGCTACTCATTAATTTTTCCGACACATCTGAGCAAAAAAAGTCTGCCTCCACTTTGTACGATGTTGTTAATATGGACTAATCAACGTTTAAGAGATCTCGACCATTTTCGAACGAGTGAGTGGGAATTTTTGTATGCTTCAATACGGTTTCTATTTTGTATACCGGGTTCAAACTTTTGTTAGATTTGTTAAACTTTTCTTTAATTAATTTTTCTCTCTTGAGAATTTCTCGGCAGTTCATTCAGTTATCCGTACATATTAATATCCGATATATTATATTAAGATTCGACGGATTTTATTATTTAAACTTTATCAATTTCATTACCTAGAGATGCTGAACTACTATAACATAACATTGTTGTTAACTACGCGACCAATTCCTACAGTGGGTATATCCCATTATATTTCTGATGGAGGTTCGACTTTAATAATTTGTAACAATTAATACTTGAGAAGTAAGTAAGTAAGTTTACTGAGATATATTATTATTTTTATTATTAATGTAAGAAGGCATAGAAAAAATATAAACACTTCAATTTAAGCCAGGAGCACATTTTATGTGACCATGTGCTGTTATTCTTTACGCTGATATTGTAGATGTAGAGGCTACTTGCAGCATTTGTCAAGAGGTGGGTGTATGTCTTGCCAACCTAGTTGACATGTTACAAAAAACTAAATAAAAATACAAATAATATAAAAATAAAATATTTAAAAAAAGTACTAATCATGAATCGGTACATTGCAGCGGTCTGCTTTTGTTATTGTTCTTCAAACAAGAGCAATAAACCATGAAATAGCGGAATTCCGCTCCTGTAACATAATCATAAGAGGAGTCCCAAAAAAAACTCCTGCTTAGTGCAGGAGAATTTTGATTTTGTTTGAATTAATAAAGTTGATATCATCTATGCTGTGTGTGGCATCTAAGCAAATAAAAAAAAAACTTTTGGAGGTGACAAAATTTGGTTTATAATGATATAGTCAAACATGTCAAGAAATTTTTGGTACCGATAAAGGCATACATGGATAGTTGCATCCTTTTGTAAGGGTTTCTTTTCTTAAAGCCTATTCAATGCAAATTTTTGCATTAAAAGGAAACATGTATCTATAAATAGGAAATAGCTTAAAATCATACCGATGAAACTCTACGTTAAAAGAAAAATATTTACAGGTATAAAACACTTAAAAATAGTACACTTGAAAACTTATATTAAAATACTTATGTAAAAGAAGAATAAACACTAGTAAAAAATTTATAAAAATACGGTATAAAACTGACTGGAATTCTAACTTAAATTTTGTTTGTAGTAGTAGTGTAATACATATCTCATCAAGACCGCAAGTACTCCTTTATAAAAAAAAAAACAAACAAAAAAATTATGTATTAGACAAACATGTGCGGTGGTTTCATGACGGAGGTATAGGATGTGTTTGCCAATGGGTGTGTATTAAACATATAATATCTAACTTGATAATGACTTAACGGAGGTAGTACAGATGAAGGAAAGAAAACAGGCCATAAGGTAAAAGAGACAAACACTACCAAAGGGTTAACGGACGGACAAAAGGGAGAATTGCAACGTAGACATAAGTTCATATTGGCTCATCACATTCTTTCTCCTTTTCTCCTTTTTTCAATTGTGTTGTAACGTGTCAGCTGAGTTAGCCCGGCGAAAAATATAAATAACCCCAACACTTGACCCAACGTTATAAAATATAACAAAAAAGTTTCCATAATCCGTATCCATCCGTTCATTTGTCGCATTATTTGTCTATTTTACATCATCATCCGTTTTCTGTCTTTCATTTGTCCTATGCCCTCTAGTGAGTATATATGCCAGTTTGCCCGTTAAGTGTTCATTATATCTATCATCGTTCGCCAACACCCACATCAGAATCGTAATTCCATCCTGGCACTTGCCAGTTTAACATTAGTTCCTATTTTCTTGCACATGTACGTAGAAGACCATGTATGCATACATATAGTCGTAAATTTAAAAAAATCAAAGTAAACAAATAAAAGATATAAAGATCACACTTATCTTAATAAAATTTTCTTCATAAACCGCAACCGTGGTTGGGCATACTACTAGATTGTCGGTCACCATTTCCGATCGTTAATTTTTTTACATTCATAGTCGATTCAAGTCATTAATAAAATCTCATAGCTGTCCTTCTTAATGGGCTAAATCGGTCGAACGACACGCCCACAGCAGCACCTAAACTGAAAATACTTCGGTTTTTTAAAAGCAATAAAAACTTGCTTTTTTGGTCATTACTATGTTCATGTTGAACGTATATTCTATGGACGATGCTGAAGCACTTGTAGAAAAATAGAAAAAATTTATCTCGCCTACCCAATATTACTGTGTATCAAAATTTAAGTTTTTTTTCGATCGTTATCGATAGTGTGCGAAACAAGTTTCAAAAACTTCACAAGTGTATAAATTCTTGGCCAGTTTCAAATTTGAAATGCACCTAAACATGTCCGCCTGTTCGTCTGTCCACCTGACCGCCTGCACAACTGTATAGTTTTTGTGGTAAACATTCCCCCGTTAGCAAAAATGAAGATATCGCCTATAAATTTACAAAAGCGGCTTAAACTTTTCCAAGGACACGCTTATGGAAATAGAAAATATCAGCTGCGCCTACGCCATATTATAGGACATGAAAATTTTTTCTTTTACTTGTTTTGTCTTTTTTAGGATAACGGTGATGAGTCTAAAAGCTTCGATCACGACCGAGTATAATTTGCCAACTTGTTATTGCTTTTAAACGCATTTATTTTAAACCAGTCTTGTTTTATAACTGTTTTTAAACAATTTTTATAAAATAAAATTGTGTATTTTAATAAGTTTTAAACATTAATCAATTAAGATTTTGAGATATTGTATCTTCTACTAATTTTAAGTTTTAATCAGTTGAAATTTTTTGAATATTTGTATTTTTTAAACAGTTTTGTATGCAAGATTTTTACTCCGATTTATGAATATATGTTTTTATCAGTTATATATACATATATATTTTTAGTCAATTTTGGGTATGTATGTATTTTTAATGAGTTTTACAACTATATACATATATGTATATTGTAGGATATTTTGTGTTATAAATATGTTCTTGAAAATGACTTGTTTGTTAGTCAGTTTTTGATTTATTTGAACATAATAACCTTAAGTTTTTGTCTAAATAAAATACGAAAGATAAATTGGCAGTTTTGCTTATAAATTCTTAACTTATAAATTATTTAATTTACTATTTACTCCTATGAACTGGCGATCCTGCTTGTCAATTATCCTTTTAACATTAAAAAGAGCATGTGACTTTAATAAGATTTAAAAAAAAGGAAATTCCCAGGACAAAAAAGTGAATTTTATCAACATTATACAATGTATCGAAACGAAACTTCAGTTTTCAAAAGCGTGTGTCTCGAAATGCTCAATTGTTAAAAGTTTCATTAATTAAAAAGTCATATTTTTTCTGTACGTTCCGCAAATGGCACGCTTTATTTTTATACATTCTGCAATTGGCACTTTACTTCTGCACATTGTGCAACTGGCACGCTTTATTTTTATAGGGTACTGTTTCATAACGCATGTCTGTTTGCCATTTGTTTGTCTTCAAAATTGCAGTAAAATTTGGACATATGTTTTTAATTGATTACCACAGACCGCAGTAAGTAAAACCAATAATTACACTTACACAACTTTTTAAAAATAGGGCGAGCAGTCCTAAAAATAGTTCGATCCAATTCATCGTCGACAGAGTTCACCATTGAGGCAAAATACATTAATATTCCAAACTTCATCAAAATATCTCGAATATCGTAGTATGTACGTTGGAAACGGAAACACTTGAGACACAGTGAATTTTATTATTTACAGGTAACACTGCATAACGAGGGTCTATGTGCGGTGTTGTTGGCCTGACATTTGTTGCAGTTGTGGCTAGAAGACAATTGTTGCATTTTTGCGTAATGCGGTTTTCATATTTAATTCCTTGCCAACGTTTGTTATTTGAATTAGCGATGTGCAGTGGATTATGAACCAATCCAACCAATCTTACTCTTTTTTATATACAAGAAACCATACTAATGCAAAACTATTAGCTATTTGTTTATTTTGTCAACACATGTGCCAAGACAACATGCTGCGAATCTAATTGCAAACAAAAGAATAAGTTTTCACTCGAAAGTAAATTCACTAAGGATTTATTTTAGTCTATTTTCAAAAATTTCTTTTCTTTTTTAACTTTTTCTTCCTTTCTTTTCCCTTCCCTTCCTTTCTTTTTTTTTTGGAATTTTGTCTTTTTTTTCACCAACACAGAAAAGACGCGTCAGAAAAAATTTTTCAGCTCCCGTTTGCTAAATGTCGTGTTGTTTCAAACATAAACGATTGTAGATTACAAAATAGCAGAAGTAAAAGCAAAATGTGGGGATATGAACTTTAATAGAATTTGAGACTAATTGAAAATATAAAAATAATTGTAAAAGAAAAGCCAAGCGATGTTTCAACGTTCTTTTAAACTTACTAATCAACAATCAGTCAACCACTCAGCCAATTAAAGCAAATAGTCAGCAATAAATCAAACTGATAATCATTCGATTCAATACCACATTGTTGTTTCTCAACAGACATTAGAGGCAAAAAGACAAAAAAAGGAGAGCAGACTGCGGGAAGAAAAGACAAAATTGCAAGAAGCGAGCTCAAACAACGAAAAAAGTAACAGGAGTGCAGCTAGGTTTTCTTTTTGTTTGTCTTTGTTCCGTTGTTCTCGTTTTATAGTAAATTGTCAAACATTTTAAATACTTCCATTTTCTAAAGTTTGAAATTGAAAAGATATTGTATATTTCAAAAAAAAGGGAAATAATAAAAAACTCAAGTACGGTAGAGTTTTTAACAATAATACTAATAATAATAATAATACTAATAAAAATAAAGCCGAAAGACTTAGATGCTAGTGCTTTAAGACTTTAGTCTTAGAATTTATTCTCTGGCTATATTTATCTAATAAAAATAATAATAAGAAAGCTTAAAAAAAATTATTTTCACTTTTCAAATTTGCTTTCATTTCCTTCTATATTAATATATTAATATATACATAATGTATATGTACACATAATAATAATTACTTGTACATTATAATTTGTGATATCCAAAGCCCCAGGCTCGTTCCCACATTTAGACTTACCTTGTTTTATTTATATGTTTATTATTATTAGTTTACGTTTATAAAGCCTTATCTTACCCATTTTGTATATACATATATATAATATATGTTATTATAAATATTAGTCTCGTAAACGTAGGTGCCTATTTTGCATTATATTCTTCCACATATATTATTCTGTATATACCAGTTTTTTGCTCTCTTATTCATTGTATTAGGTAGGAGAGAAAGTTCTGCCATACTTTTAAAGAAAATAGTTTAATTTTTTTATGGAAATACCTGTTTAATATTAATCAATTATATATGCTCCGTTATTTGTTACAACCTGTTGCCTTCTTCCAGGTAACCAGTGAATTCCTGTTTTGTAGAACTTTTCGTCCTTGGAGTTAAAATAGTCAGCGACTGCCTTAGAAACACTTTCAAAAGACGTGAACTTTTTTCTTGTTAGATAATTCTGCAGAAATCTGAACAGGTAATAATCAGATGGTACAATGTCAAGTGAATACGGTAGATGACTAAGGACGTCCCGTCCTAACGCATTCAGTTTTTGTTGTGTCACCATTGCAGTATGCGGTCGAGCATTATCGTGGCGGAACACTATTCCTCTTCTACACGCTGATGCAGGGGTTTTTTCTTTGATAGCTGCATTCAATTTATCCAGCTGATTGCAGTACAGATCTGCGTTAATGGTTTTTCCATTTTCCACTTAACACTTCTGCAATTTCTCGACTTGTAAATGTGGATTATTTTCCAACATGGTTCGCAAAACATCACTGTCGATCTTGAATGGTCATCCAGATCGATCACTTTCTTGGAGGCTCAGATCCCTGGAACGAAATTTGCTAAATCATCTTTGACAAGTACAAACATTTACAATATTTTTTCCAAATACTGCACATAAATTTTTGCGTGCAACCGATGCATTGTTTCCTTTTTGGAATTCGTACAAAATGCAGTGTCGTACGTGCACTTTATCTACTGACATGTTTTTCACTTTAAATACTACAAGTAAATGATGAACGGAAAAAAAGACTTCTTTCATATTATACAGCAGGTAAAAAACAAAGAAAAATCCGAATGACTCACTAGCCAGAGGTTTTTTTTAATTACAAGAAAAATTACCTGCCTATTTTAAATACGACAGAACACTCCCTCCAACCTATTAAATATACTTGTATATACTTTAGCAAATTACCAGATTAATTATAAATCTTCCGGAAGTCAGAGGGGTATATGTACCTTCTGGGCCACTTTTTTCACACATTTGCGCTCTCATGCTACCGAACTCAAACATTAATTTTTATAAAGCCTCACATAATAACGCTTGGTATCTGCATAGATTTGGAATACTTCCGTCGCTGACGTTCGCAAGGTTGACGCGACAGTATTAACTTCTGAAAAATTAGGTACCTCCCAAATATCGTCGGCAGTTCTTTAAATTCTCCGGTTTCTGAACTCTAAGGTTTTATTAATACGAATTTGGTTTATCCAGAGCGTTGTTGTGGAGCTCCCGCAATGTATGTGTGCGTCTGTGTATGTGTGGTAAGGTGTTATTGATATAAATTTTACTTTATCCAGAATGTTGCAAACCATTTTTTACAAACTGAGTATACACTACAGATTAGAAAGGTAATTATATATTTTGCAAAGGTGTTGCATTTTACAAACACTGTACACCCTACAGTGCAGGAAGCTTATTCTGTGACAATGCATTACAAATATATTGTAAGGTAAAAAAAAATAAGGAAACCACAAAAAATTTGAATTAATCAAAAAATATATACATATTTTTTTTGGGGAATATTTAAACGCTGTTTTTGAAATATGCCCTATTTATACTTAATTCTACAGGTGAAATTATGCTAACCTAATCAATAATTAATTGGGACGCCTGGCGTCGTAATGCATTTCGTAATGCAATACTCAGCCAGTTGAAGTGTGACACTATTTTTGGTTTTTCTTGTTGCTAAAGAATATGCAAATTCAGCATAATTCTGTCTGCACTTCAACGTGGATGCATATACCGATATGCGATCACACTGCACAAATATTCAAAATTAATGGTGAAGGTTAGGACTACAAACAAAAATAAATATAAATATACTATAAACTAAAAAATTAACCAAAAAATTGTCTTTTTATTTTATGTTTGCTTTTTTGGTTTTTATAAAAAAAAAAACAAAGTATATATATATACATAAATATATGTGTATATTTACAAAAACTATAAATAAATAAATAAATGCATCGTAAAGTGAAAAACACAGAAAAGAATTTGTTTTTTTTAAAAGAATGTGTGTTAAGAAAATAAATACATTGTAAAGTAAAAAACAAAGAAAAAAATTGGGTTTTTTAAAAGAATGTGTGTTAAGAAAATAAATACATTGTAAAGTAAAAAACAAAGAAAAAAATTGGGTTTTTTAAAAGAATGTGTGATA